>LOND01010261.1:0-11459 GCA_014220965.1 Paragonimus kellicotti
ATTTAAATTTTGTGACGTCTTGTAACAACTGGAAACGCAACCACCAGTTTCTTGAAGCTTTGGTAATCACGCGTCTACATCAATTTATGTTGACGTTGCGGTTGCCCCAGTAGTCAGCAGTCCTACAATTTAGGTTTCTATTTTCTCATCCGTCTGTTTAATTCATTAAGCCGTGACTTTCGTCTTAAGGAATCTTGTCACAGTGCTTAAAATTAGTTACAAGGTCACATAAACAGAATATACTTGACGTCTTCCCACTGTTTTAGTAAAGTTCGTCAATGAAAACGAATTGCTTTGACTATTATGTGTTCGTAATTTCCAAGTTGGTTTCCTTTTTGTCTACGTAGCACATTTATCATGCTCTCGAAATTATACATGTGTAAACAAATATGTGTGACTGAACGATTGTGTCAATTTGGTCGTGCCTAATATGAGGCCAATGACACAGTGGTCAATACGGTCGACTCCTAAAAGCATGACCGGAGTTCACATCTCAACCGTGTTAGGGATATGCATTACTGATGACCTCTAACCAAAAAACATGAGCATAGTGTTTTTTTCAAAGGAGTCAGCAGAAATTTGCATGAGAAATCACAAACAGCCAAAATTTGACGGTTTGTTGCTTCAGTGCTTGACCCTTAATTTATATATATATATATATATATATATATATACGTATTCATACAGACCGTGATAGATGGACTTTCGAACAATTCGTGTTTTGTCGTCAACTAGGTATAAGTTGACAGTTACGCTGGCCTTATTCGGACACCAGCTGCCACATTGCTTTCAAGTAGAACATTACAAACAACTTTCTTCACATAGCTCATCAGTTTTGGGGGGAACAGACAATTCCATTAACTCTACAAGTTAAGTCAAACTGCAATTACTCATACTAAGGGTGTTCTAAATTCTATCCTGTCTTTTCTTCTGCAGTGGGACAGTACAAGAGGGTTTTAGTCCTGTGACTGAAATCAGTTGTCTGACAGTGATGTTCGCATTGCATCTACACAACCATATAGCCATACCTTTGAGGCATATGTAAAATGTTTTTGATCGTGTACGAATTGTGAAATATGTTTTAATTTTTGTGCATAACCAACGTGATGATCGTTCATTTCCATCAAAATTAGTAACAAAGCGCATTCAACAATTCGAAATATAGGTGGTTAAAACGTGTGACGCGAAGATTCAGAAGAAAAAGAAAATGGGCAAAACTTCAGAAACTCCGAAAAAAATGTATTCATGGAAAGGAAAACTAACTGAATTGGTTGGTTGCAGTTTGCTTAAATAGGTTAGATTAAACCAGGCTAGTATGAAATCAATAGATGGGCACCACGTATAGCATTAATTTCGATGAAACGGTGACGATAGTCAGCTTCAATTAATTAATTTAATCGAAGTTGCTCACATCGTACTGGGTCTACATCCGTAAAAGGAGGCAAGGTGTGATAGTATTTACAGATAATATGATGATCTGCTTATGCCTAATGTGTAGCCAACACTGTCTTGTGACCACCACTGTTTGACTGAATCGAACAGTAACAAAGAGAAGGAGTGTTATCCTAAATGCAACCTTCGGGTTGAGACCTATACACTTTTGTACAACAAACCACCGGCTTAATGAGCATTTCTTCATATTGGTGGGTGATTGAACGGATTATTGACATAGTAACAAAAAGATTTCTAGTTTGAGTTTTTATCAATCTACTTCTTCCGAACTCATTCAGAAGAAGTCACTATCCGATTTGGATAATTTTGTGATCAGACTTCACAAAACCTCATCAGTTTGAAGAAAATGATTTCACTAGTTTCGCCTGTGCTCCCTATTCCGCTGGTTTCAAACTAATTTTCACAGAACCACCACTAATAAACCATTGCTGTGGAGCAGTATATCATAAATTGAACGATTAAACAATACGCAAACCAGTTTATCAGTTTTTGTGTAAAAACCAAAATAAGCCGCTGAACCTAAGACGGCAATCGTATGAATTTTCTGAACATATTATGCTGTGGAAAATTGCACTATTTTCACACAATTCATATGATTAGATTGGGATAATCGAATAGCATTTACGCGACACACACGTTTTCAATGCCGCTAAAAAGTATATTAACCCTGAACATGGAAAATGTCCTGCTGATACTCTGCTGAGTTTACGTGGAAACTGCCAAACAAAAGTTCCCAACGGACCTGTCAGAAAGTGCAATAAGTTGCAATGGATTTTTTTAATGCACATCCAGGATATATATGGGAACAGTGAACCATTGCATACTTGTGAATCAAAAGTGCTGAAGAAATCCGGCAAACAAGCGAAAACACCTTACAGCGGTAGTTGACCTGAGTCGGAAGTAATGCAATAACGGAGATAAGCTTCATGATTGAAACATTTACTGAGAAGCGGGTGGATTTAGGTGAAAAACTCAGGTTATTCAAATGGGCCTTATTTCCAGCCTCAGAAAACACTGTAAAAGCAGTATTCTTGCGTTTTGTCTTACAACTTTTCTGTATTTGCGTAATGTGAGCTATAAATTGACGTTTCTAGGAGGCCGTTGTTGCGACTTCGACTTTGGTTGTGTATACAGGTCATAGTGATAAGGAAAGTAGGCGGATTAAATCAGAATACCCGAAGTATATAACACGGTTTATTCAGGAGTAAACGAATTAGAGCGTCGAACATCCACGTGGTTAAAAACAACACTCCTTGTAAGTTGAATTCTGAACTGCGCCGTTTAAGACACTAGGGTTCAATAATCAGGCCAGTCCAGGATGGATATTTATACCTGCGAGTTGTTGGCACAGACAGAAAAGTGACTGCGCTGTTCTGAGGTTCTATCGGGACATTGTAGCTGTCAGATGATAGACTCATTAGTCAGCAAAGAAAGACATGCGCCAACAGCTATGCATTAATCACCTGCCATCACACTAAGGGGTTATGAAAGCCGTGTGCCTGACGAGCACCTAGGCTCCCTGCCGGGCTTAGAGATGGCTGCAGCTGCAGAACAACAAGATGAGACATGTGGACACTAAGTCCATTGGCCGTATAGATCTCGCGCCGCAGTATCTGCACTCTCACTGTTTAGTGGGAACAAGAATGGTTCGCCGTAATAGAAAGATGAGCAGGACCGTCAGTGAGATAGTGACATTCAGTTGCTAATTTCCGTTGCGGACTTGCGCCCAAAATTAGTAACCTAGGATTCTCATTCATGAAGTTGAAAGTCACATTGAGCGTAAAATTTTTGAGCAGCGATCCAATCATTCTAGCTGTATGTGGTCTGGATAATAGCCAGGAGGTAGGCACCTTCTTTAAAGGTCACCATCTGGAGGCTCCCGTATCTCGTAAACCATTCTTATGAAATACATTCATAATTGGTTTTGTCTCACGTGTTTTAACTGTCCCAGAATTTGCCACTGGTAAGCCTGTCAGTCAGAAGTAGAAAAGCGTAAATAAAAAAAACGAGCTGTAACAAGCTTGATGTGATATGAAACTTCGCAACAAGAATCGAGCAAATCCCATGGAATTGCACTGGTTGATTTGGCTTTCTTGCACATATGTGTAGAAGGATTGAGCATACTACAAGAGATTTGTTATTACACAACAGTTTTCAATTGTCGGTTGTAACTAAGCCATAAGACACTCAGGCTTCGCTGAGCAGGACTGGCAGTTGTTGTCTACCTGGTCGGGGAGTTCATGATCATCTACAGCCCTGGTAGGGATCACTCCTCTGGCGTGATACTGTGTAGCAGTCAGTAAAATGCTTGGAACCACAAAATTCCTGACTTTTATTTTTCGATGGACCCAGGTGTTTTTCTTCGTTTATTCACCACCTTTTTCTCACCCCTGTTAGTTATCATCATGCAAGTGCATGAACCATTATCATGACCAGCAACATCTCGAGTCACTGTAATCACGACCACGGCCAAAACTGAGAATGGTTGGTTAACTGGGCTTGGATCAGCTTGTAGTCAAAATCAGTATATTTAGATGCTCGGGTGAGATTTGTTAAATGTTGACTCAGATATGGGAAGTAATGAAAAAATGGATAAACCTTTGTGGTCCGAGGATTAGTTGACGGAAATCTGAAACTAATCTCTAGAAGTAATCTGGGAGTCGACCTGCTCGTGTGCTCATTCTACCTTTCAATTCACCGTTGATTCTATTACAGTCAATCCAAATCCTGGAAAATTTAAAACTCAGCACAATCTGTTATAATACCCGCGTTCTCAGGACGCAGTTGATTTCTGCTTTCAGAGTCAGACAAAATCAATAACAGAACAGAAGCTTAATAGTATAACGGCTACAAATGTGAGCTTTTCATACTCTCAGATAGTCTACCGCTTTAAAACTGATCCACAATACCTTATCAAGCATGAACTGTAAATCACAACATGTTTCATTTTGGTAATGCAAAAAAAACGTATTGTCAAGATTTTTTAATCAACTTCTGATTGGATTCAAAATGAATGAAATGAACACTCTCTCCACAGCTTTATTTCAACTAAAATGATTTGAACATGAATACAGATGTTAATCTTAGTTACCATCTGCCACGGATCATCCTCACGCCGATAGCTTTTCATGATGTGCCAGACAGATTCATGTCGAGTTCGGACCATGTGCACATAGAAGCGATACATCGCTGCACCAGCCCGTATGATGGGCATGACATTCTTATATGTGGTAGAATCTGTGAGTTAACTCATGTTGGCATCGGATAAAAATTAAAAGCGTGTTCTAGCATGCAAAACGACCTGGGTTTGGCGCCGAGAGATGCGCGTTCTCCGGTGTCTGCCCGTATGTAAATGAAGACTTTGATGTTTTGCCGCCGTAAGAACTCAGTCCCTATGGTACCAAGACTTGATCAAGTATGAGTCCGTACAAAGAGTTGTTTTGACTAGAATAACTCAGGGTTTATCGCATCCAGGCGGTCAGTGTGACCAGGGAATTCGGAGACATTGTGACGAACACACGGTATCGGCCGCTTGGAAAACACACATCTTGGGAACATCTATAGCGCGAATGAAAACATACCACCTATGCTGTAGATCTCAATAATCAAACCCGACCAAACGACACTTTCCAGCCGGTAATTCTGTTACGCAGTTTATGACACAAATGCACACAGTCTAGTTTTAGTCGCTGTCTGTATGCAGCTAATGTTTGTACAAAGTAATCTTTTCATAATTTCATTCAAGTTCTGGAGACTTTCAAAAAACCAGCCCAATCGTTCTCAACTCATTCTAGCTTATCGAAAGCTATTTAACTACCATGTAGTTCCAACGGAAAAAGATGGTTCGATTAAAAGAACTGTCTATAGGAAATCTACGTGGTCAGGCCAATACTTAAACTTCAGTAGCTTTACACCGGTCCAACATAAACGAACATTAGTAAATACGCTGTTTACACGGGCAAGACGAATCTGTACGCACGACAGTCTTGGGGAAGAGCTAGACCTGATTACTTCTGTTCTACAGTCAAATGGTTACCCCAGAAGGTTCATAGATAGGCACAGTAAACAAAAAGTACCATCTGAAGAGGTGGTCACTGTAGAGAAAAAAGGTCTACATAGAGCTGCCTTTTAAGGGTGATTATATCATGCACCAAACAACACAACGGTTGAGAAATTCAATTAAGCGAACTTTCAATGCAGCTGAACTCCGTGTAATTGCTCGGACTCAGAAGTTACCGGTGCCTTCAGTCAAAGGAGATCAGCCTATCGGTGCCACTTCACATTGTATTTACAATTTGTATGTAACTGCGGAGAAAGTTACATAGGCAGAACCGAGAGGTGCTTGAGCTCCAGAATGAAGGAACATTTACCTAAATGGGTTCAGAAGTCCGTGTTATCGGAGAACGGCAATGTTGCTGAAACACGTAAACAGCCAGTTTCCTCAATCGCCAGACACGTCCTGATCACTGGTCACGTTATCGATCCATCTTGTGCATTCAGAGTCCTGTTACGTCATTCTAACCCAAGATTCTTACGGTTTGCCGAAGCAGTCGCAATCAACCGACTCAAGCCAGCTCTCTGTGTTCAGAAACAACTGTTCGTGAATTTGACCCTTCCCTGGACTTAATGACCTATCCTAACACGCTTATTGATTATCCACCCCTCTAGTTGTTTGCTATAAAAAACGCACCCGTGTTATTGTAAATTTGGTACTGACGAGTCAATACGAAATGCTTGCATCTACCAGTTTTCGTGTTCTAACTGCTTTGTTCAAACTGTTCAAGGGAACCAACTGTTTCAAAAAATTATGTTAGTTTTGAAAATGTATAAATATATGACTGTGACATACAGTCATGTAATACTAACGACTTAGGTTAGCCCTCTGTGGGGTGAGTAGATGCCGTTCTGATAACATAGATGACAGCTGTTTGTGCCAGGGAGCTACTGAGAAGCAACAAACTCTGTTAGGTCTATTTATTAATGGAAGCGGACAAATCAGTTGACATTGCCTTCCAGACAAGGTAGGAAAGGCTTTATGTACTGTCGATTGTCAACAATTGGCAAATTGACCTTGTCATGATAGGCTTAAGTTCTCGATCAGAACCCAATCAGAAGTGTGGCGATTGCGTATTTGTATCTGAGACGACAATGTAGACTGGTTAAGGACGTTCTGTCGTTTTGTAGTACAAAATCCCGACGATATTTCTAAACAGTTATGGGCATAAACTGCAGTGAACACTTGGCGAAACAACTGGTTTAGATAGTCGTGCTTTTACGAAGAAAGTGTAGAAATCGGACCGTTACTTATTTTGGAAATTTTCGGTGAATAATCTAATTTCAAATAGCAAATCTTTTGTTGTTTAAGTGGCATTCACCAGCCACTGTCGTGATACATCTGCCTGCCACCCGAAAGTTGTGCTATTTGTCCTTTTCAGCTTACCAACCTCAATATCTTTCCATGTGCATAATTGCATATTGCACACTAACGGTCAATCTGATGCCAGCTGCTTCATCTTGGGTGAAGAGTAAGTGAAATGTAACACAGGTTCGTCTCAGTGAAGACCTAATTATTCTGCGGTAAACACACGTCAAGAGCACGCATCTAAAGCGAAGCTTGGTACGATTGCCTTGTTTTACCGCTGTCATGATTGTTAGCTCTGAACAGTAATTAATAAATAGTATTCGATTCGAAGTGTACTATGAAAGATTGCTCAGACTTCGTGAGTTAACCGACTACTTTTCTTTACAAAACTGTAGTAGTGACTTTCAAGTTCTGAAGTTTCTGTCGAAGATCAGTTTTTACTTACACCCGTCTGCAAAAAGAATTTTGCATCATACTTAATGGATATACTACGATTGAGGTAGCTTTTTGTGGAAGTATCGTTGCTCTTCCTACGACTCGATATGTACTTCACAACTGAAATGCATTACGTGAGAGCCATTGATTATTCCAAGATGGAGAAGTGACGCTTTCCTGAATTCCTACTTTGCATCAAACATTTGGAAACTTTATTATCAAGAAGTTTCCTACGATAATCTTGCTCTTCCTGGCAGTGACGAATAGGATAAAAATGATAAATGGATTGAGAATAACACAACGTTATGAGCAAGTTGTAATACTCTACGTTTCAACCACCTCGGGTGGCCTTCCTCAGGAGTGTTGTAATCGAATTCGATTACAACACTCCTGAGGAAGGCCACCCGAGGTGGTTGAACGTAGAGTATTACAACTTACGACGTTGTGTTATTCTCAATCCATTTATCAATAACATGTTAAACACGACGCCCAAACTGTTTGACTTCATTCGTACTAAATTTGGTGCGGATATCTTACAACTGATAAAAATGCGTTCGTTTTCATCGACATCAGCAATGTTTTCCTTATCTAGTTGAACTATTACTATCTTAAGTTTTTCAAATTTAATTTACATCGTGGCACTCAAAATATTTGTTATCAAAAAACGTAGTTTTTTGTGAAGTTACAAACGCGAAGCCATCCATATGACCTGAAGATAACTCTGTTGTCTTAATATCGTTCACAATCATACGATGTAGAAATAAAAATACCAATAAACGTACACAACTAGACATCTTTACAACGCAAATCAACCGTGAGATTCGTGAGAAACTGCCTTTTATGCGGAAGTTTGTAGGGCATTCACACGGTTAAACTTCAACTTCATACTTGGATATCATAGGAAAAGTATGGATATTGAACACGCATGAACGGAGATAACTGAGTTTAGCCGACAGTTAGAGTGTTTAAGTAAATTACACTGAATTCGAATGTCAGTCCTAGAGTTTATATATCAGAACGTGTTATGCTGCTTATGAGAAGGGAAAAGTCATAACTACGCTAATATAATAGTGACAAGTGTTACTCACCTACACACTACAAAATTCCGTGGTGATTGATTACGCTAAATATATTTGATTATTCTTTACTGTTTTTTTTTGGTGGTTAGCATTTCTTGATTAGAAGACAATGATATGAGTAGTTAACAAGAAGCATGAACCACAGCGTCCAAATTTTGTGTTCTGAACGTTTTTCCAATTTTATCTCAAAGCGTCAGCTACCGAATTACATTGTGTACGCATGATGATCACCTGTAACAAACTAACCACGGAGAACATGATAAAAGGTACCTGAGTGATTGAGGGAGTGAGTGTTCAACGAATCGTCAACAATCATCAAAAGCGCATAATGGTGTACAAAGCAATCGTTGTAATGGTGATATTTTAGCACTTTTCATTTTAAACAAAACATTTGCTAGTCTATTGCGTTGACTTTAAATTAAGTTACTTCGGTGTTATGAAGAAAAGACCAAAAGTCAGACGCATATAAACAGCAGAGTTTATTCGAGGATTCCCTTGAACAGTAATGCTTCTCTAAACTTTTGTATACTGGTTGAACTGGAAAACTGCCTGAGTAAGCATTGTAACATTCTAGCCAGAATGACATGTAAGTATTTTATGGCTAAGTAGTGCATTTTCGTACCAGCTCCGGAACAAGTTGTGTGAAACAGTTTGTGGCACTGTCCTAACTCAAGTTGACGGTTCATTGTTTCAGTAGGTTCAAGTTTAAAGAGTTGACAACAATAAGGTACACACTCCACCTTACAATGACGGGATAATTGACGGTTAGAATCTGTCCAGAGGTATCGTTGAAAGCCTGCACACTCAGCTATTGGGGAGATGGTGCCAGAATATCATTTAGTCCATGATATAGTGAGTTCCCTCCTGATATTATGAATTACCCTGTGGTTGAATTTTGTATAAGAGACAGCAGCTGCAATGTCATACCGCTTGAAGAGTTTGGACTGATGAATTTGTTTCCCAGTAAGAAAAGCTGATAAGTAATTCATGAATTGTCCGGTTTCCTTCCACATAATGATATTCGATTCAGCCACAGGTGTGGACTGCACACGAACATTGAAAATTCAATTCATCTTAAACAAGCGCTTCAGAAAATTTCTACTGACAACATAGCTTTCTTGTTGGGATTGCAGTACAATCCCATTTCTACTCTCCGTCTATCTATCATGTCCCAATCTTTGTTCATCAGAAGCCACTGAAAGCTACTGAAGTATTTAATGGAACTAGCATTCGGCTTTTTTGGCAGTTCACTGCAGGTAAACGCGCCAGTTCATTTAACTCAGCAGGTGACACTGGACAGCAATTAGTTTTCAACTTATCAGATTTTGTTGTGACCGAAAATTAACAACCATCACAATTGTTTTCGTTTTTATTCGAACAAGATTAATCGAACAGATACTATAAACCTGCATAGATAAATCTCATGGGAATTGGCGACTGGTTGAATTGGTACTTAACTCATTTTCCGGTAACTCGGCTGCACCCACTTGGATTGATATACCGACTGTGAACTCCTATTGGCATCAATTTCGCCGATTATGCAAGTCTGGTGTGTACTTCTGGTGTGACAAACGTTCGTAATAGACAACCCAGATAGAAGACATGCATACTTGTTCCGGCGAACCTCGTGTAGTTTGAAAACTTCTGTTGTGTTTTCAGTTCGGCAGGGGCAGTGTATTTAGAGGAAAGAAAGTGCGAGTCTGGACCAACAGCAGGACTTTTGGAGTGGCTAACAATCTTATTAACGAATCCGTTAAAGGTTAACATGCAACGTCAAGAAAATGCATTGTGCTACACCGCGCGGAAATTCTGCGTTATCCATTTCAAAGCTAATGCTGGTTAGTATTTTATGCCGATCATCTCATTCTCGTTGGAGCCGGCTGGTCAGTGCAGGTGTCAAAAACTATTCGGGAAAAATTTGTCTTAAGTGTTTCAAGTTTTCGTGTCGAAGCAATGCAGCTTTGCTGATTTTGTAACTCGAAATCTACTCACCATGAGGATGAATTTTGCGCACAACCGTTCTCAATCACTCACTTCAGGCTTTCACAGTTTCATGAAATGCATGCAATTTGTACCTGAAAATTACAGCACACGTATAACGGTAAACGTTCTACGGAATCGGGCGGATTACCATATCGGGATGGAATGCTACTCTTGGTATATGATTTAAGATGGTACACGAGCCAACTGTGGTTGACAACATGGAGTGATGCATGCATGGTCAATCTCAAGTGGTTTTTGCGTAGATATCTAGAGCACGTTGAATGATTTGCACGAAATGCCTTTACGAACAACAAAGTGAATCTTAGAGAATGATATTCCCACCTTACAGACGCATAGTAACAGTTATGCAACGAACTAAAGAAAAGTTATTAGTGCTTTGGAGTGCTACTTGTAGGTCTCGTTGAAGTCAAGTGTCACTCATATGAGGATCGAGCGCGCTGAATTCTAGCTTAATTGGATTGCTGCAAGTATATCAGGGGGTGTTGTGACTTTGCAAGCCTGAAGTCATTGACAAAAGTCTAGAGTGCATGGGGATTAATCAAGATCCGGATGCTAAGCTCTGTTCGTTTATACTCAAGTTACGATAGCTAAAATAAAGAATCGGCGGTACGTTTATCAAAAAGGTTTATGACATTTCACTGACTACGTGGTCAAGATAAGTTGTTTGGACTGGATCGGCTTTTACTCAGTTATCGACCTATCATAATCGAATCAACCTTGCCTCATAGAACCCTGTGATAATCTTAGCAACTGCTGAGAAATATGTTTTCGTCCAATCCAAACAACCGTTATTTATGGTTACAGCGCAAATGAACTGGCTGTCTTACCGAGAACACTCGTTCGTTGCCCAGTTGTGTTCAACTTGGAATTACCTGCAAGAGTTTATCACTGGATTCAGCATACAAACAGAGAGTGTCTAGCGGAAGCGTTAGAAAAGTTGATCACCGAAATAATTTCGATTGAGTAAAGGTAGGCATAACCTCACGCTTGGTGTTGATGCACGGCTGTTTATAGCATTCTAAAGTCGGTCTGTATTATGCTTGACTGACCGCGTGAGTTGCTCTTTCCTTCATTTCCATATCTGCAGTCTTACTATTGCTATCCTGCCAAAATTGTAGTTATCTACA
>LOND01010266.1:4253-15426 GCA_014220965.1 Paragonimus kellicotti
CACAGACGAAGCACCTCGCCCAATTCTCTCCAATCGACAGCAGTTCAGATCGAATCGCACGAGCAGGAACTTTGTTTTG
This sequence comes from Paragonimus kellicotti, assembly GCA_014220965.1. Taxonomy (NCBI): domain Eukaryota; kingdom Metazoa; phylum Platyhelminthes; class Trematoda; order Plagiorchiida; family Troglotrematidae; genus Paragonimus; species Paragonimus kellicotti. The sequence goes on from LOND01010266.1 coordinate 4,333, forward strand.
TGTACGGAATGTCGTAGGTAGACTGTAAGCACAGACAAAATCCGTGAGGTCGTGAAACGTGAGGGAATGTTAATCACAATGCTGGAATGGATTATACGAGGTGGAAAATTCGTACGGAAAGGGGGGGCGCACAAATCGCCGATCAAACAAGATGACGCGGGTATGTGCGAAAGAAAACAGCATGCGCGTGTTTGTGGTCAACAAACGAGACGTCTTTGGATTTGCTCAATATAGTCGGGTAACATCATGGCAGAAACGAAATCAGCAGAAAGATAATCATGGCAAGCGAACTTCCACGTCCAGAGTTTTGCGAGTTCTTCAAAACGTGCTCGGTCCTGTGTGTACAGCGCCCCGATCACCGGTTCCATGCATATCATAGTGTACGGATCGGTAAGCAGAGATTGCACACTGATCAACAGTTTCTCAAGCGTCAAGGCCAGACTCCAGTTATGTTGAATACAATCCATACCGACATCACCGTGAAAGCTGATATTCGGATGGAGAATACGCGTAAGAAATCGGATCACAGGTGGGCGGATGGGGTAGCTATCCGGGACAAGCACATGCACATGAAACAGACCGCCCTGGTAAGGAGACTGAGGAGGGCCTTCGATTCCTGCTAAGCAATGTGAATATGTTTCTTTGTCCAGAGCAATTACGCGTATGCCAAACGGTGGATCCGTGCACAAATTCCTGATCTCGTTCACGATGCGGCGATATCGCAAATTTGGTGCTTCCACGGGAAACAGAGCCGGAAGGCGCAGGCGTTCCAAACAGAACCGGCAAGCAACACTTTCCATCAGATTTAAATATAATTGACGCCAACTGGTGATACGTACATGAGGGGTGAACAGAGGCCAACGAAGTTGCACGTATTCAAACCAGTCCTGATCAGAAATCTCTTCATCTACAACTTGGCGACATCGAGGAGAGACTTGTCGTAGCGTCCAAAGTGAAATATCGTCCAGGTGCCTGAATATATGAAGAAGGATTTCTGTGGGGAGATCATCCAATGACGGGAAGACTTGTTGTCCATTATGCAAGGACCCAGGGATTGATTTGGTGGTGGGGTTAGAGACAGCGTGCAATTGCTGCTGCTGTTGTCGCAGAGGACATAGACGCACCTGCGAGCGGGAATTGGCGCTATGGGAACGGGACATTAAAACCATCCCATGCTGAGCACCGACAGAATCCGGTTGAATTGGGTAATCAGGGAATTCGGTCGCATCATGCCAGTCTGTGGGTAAATACAAATCGGAACCGCGCTCCGGTTCTTCGTTCCCACTGTCGTTCGACGCTTCCTTTTTATCTAACATTAGACCCTCGGTCATGGAGGCGGAGCAAAATTCGTAAAGGAATGCGTGACATGTGGAGCACACTGGCTGTTCGCTGCCAAAATCGTAGTATCCATTGCAAAATTTGCAGACAACAGGCTTTAAAAATAGAAGGGACAACACACAAAATGAGATACCAACCAAAGTCATTATATTAAAAAGCAATATCCAAGGCACACAAATTGAGTGATTAGAGAGATAGGTGAACAAGTTATACAGCAATTACGTATAAATCCCCGTTACAAACGATGGCGTTAGGGCGACGAAAAACTGTGGCTCGTGACTCAGTCCAAACAAGGATGGGACTGGTCGTGCAGCGTCGGCTTGAGGACGGGCAGAATGAAGTATTCTATGGCTAATTACCTGCTCGTTGAATTGCTCTTTATTGGGTGATCCTCTTTTATCTTTATCCCCAAACGCACTGCGATGAAAATGAGGTATAACAAACGTCAAAGTGATGCTGTTATGCGAACGAACCTCGAAAACCAGCTGGGCTAGCCGCCATCAATATCGGAGTATTCATACAGGTCAGTCAACAAGCGATACGTGCAAACACCATAGGAAATATCGCAATTGGTATTTGTTGCCCTGACAAAATAGGCACTTAAGATTAAATTCCCAATCGCTGTGTCGACTAATAATGCGGAAACACTGTGTGCGTTTGGATATTTTGCAACACAAGCCATTAGTCAACCTGATGCTAGGACTGACTTAGCTGGATGCTCATAGAAGGCATTGCTTGACAGAATCGCGGTCAGACTGAGAGGCTCACTTTGAACTCCAAGAGAGACCTGTTACAGATGTATTCCATTCCTACGATATATGCTCCCATTGACCATAAGTCAAACGCAATCAAAGATCACGTTTACAAACGACGCATCAACCTCATGAATGAGTATGCTGCACAGAAATAGTAAAACTCACCGAAGATCCCAATATTCGCGTAGGTATGCTGGGCATTTACGAGGATTCTTATGGTACTCGCCGATCAGAAAACGGAGAATGTCTATTACAACCTTGTGCTGATAACGTTCCACCTTAAGAAGGTGCGATTTTACGGTGTTAATACGTCACCTGGAGCCCCTCATCACCAGACCGATCCTGAATTCAGACTGACGACTGACGTAGGCTTTTTTGCTTCAAGGAATTTAAATAAACATGAGATCATAATCATGCACTTGTGTGCATCAAGTTTCCCTGTCTTACAACGAGGAGTAACCTCGTCATCAGAAGTAATTTAGCATAGTTAAATCAGCTGAACCACAAGTCTTCAGCGTAAATCAGAAAGTGTTGACTCCTTCGCCAAACGACAATGAAGGTACAGTATGCACACTGTGCTACAACCGCGAGTGATATCACTGCTCTTTCAGTAACAAATCAATGGGTCCCTGTGCGGACCCTTTAAGTTCTTTACGCTCACCGGAATGTTCTGTTGAGAATCTCAATTCGAGATAAATTTCACATACCACGAGAAGTGGATTTTCACATGTAGCAGTCAAAAACAGTTGGGGATCAATTGACCCAAGGTGCTACTGAGATGGAACGGGTTGCTGCAACCGGGAACTTCAGGTTTTTCTATCTCATCCGAACCACAAATACCAGAATGCCAACGCTGAGAGGCACAATCCACGAGGCGAACCGGAGCCTAATAACAACTTGCGGCTATGCTTGGTCGAATACCTTGAGCAGCAGTTCAAATGGTCAACAACATAGCTCACTATGCTCTCTGAGATGCCCAGTGGTTAAGCCAAATGAAACTAAAGTTTCTCTGGAAATCGTGCTACCGAAATGTCCCAAAACATCCGGCCTATGAGGTCAGTCCGCCACTTATGATAGATGAAGTCAGGAAGCCGACGGCATTGTTTTAAAAGCCATGGATTAGTAAGATCTAACTAACATTATCAACATCTTCAAGAAGTCTACACAACGTTTGCGCTAAACTGTCAGGCATTAATCTAAGTCAGTTGTGTAAGCAGCAGTTTTCAGGCAATTATAATCAGGCTTATACAGTTTCATGTGATATATCTAATTTATACATGAGACAATACAATTCACATAGATCAAAAAAGGTCTCAGGATAGAGTAGATTACGTTGTAATGCAGGAGACGGTGGTGGTGGTATGTGTGGAGAGGATGAGGCACGTGTCAGCCATGACTGACAGCATCAAATGGTTCACGCTTGGCAGCGTTTCAAATGATTCTGGGATGAACAGTTAAGAGAAATCGTGCGTAGGAACAGCTTCTGTGTACACAGGCATGGGTGGCAGAGTTTGATGACGATGATTTCCGCTGCACACTGACCAGCTGATGCGAACTTGGGGGATCTTACGGATAGTTCAGAATGTTTCGTCGCGTTTAATTCGATGGTCAGTTTCAATCATATCGGAACCGACTAAGTCGGAAATGGTTTTAATCGCTGGTATCTCCACTGTTGATGATAGATAACCGACTATTCCTGCGACATTTGAACGAGTTCACGTTTCGTACTGAAAAGCAAATTTTCGTCTATGAACTCTCGGAAATGTCCAGTTCTAATAAACGTATTTCGAATTCACTTTGATTCATCCTGGAGAACATCTCGCTTGAGAACCTTTTGCTCTCTGTTTACCAGATAGCAGACCAAATCTCTTCGGTACTCTGATGAAACGAAATTGTGAAAATGCGCGTACTGACCAGTTCGCTATTTTTGAATGAATTTCATCAGTTGACGAAACAAAGTTAGTTATCACGTTCTATTTTGATTATCATTGTACTGAGTTACGCATCACTAAGATCAGTTATTATGACTAAGTCGTAGGAGAAGGCCGTCAGTAAGGATTCGTAGGTGCCTCCCGAAATGGATTTTCAATGATCCGATCCATGCCTATTACAAGGCTAATCGGTTCCTACATGATTGACACTGGCCACAGAATCAAATCGGAAGCAAGGTTTCGAATCATCTAAAACGTCCTCTAGGCTCACACCAAATCGGTCAGCATGCGACTGCCATCAGATTCTATTATCCGTACCTGCGTGTGCAGAGGCCCTTAGAGCAAACCCTTCGTCTTCTTTGATAATCAACTCCCAAACAACTTGAAACCCGGTCAAGAGTGAATCAGTTGACGCTGTCAGCCATGGCTGATATGTTTCACACTCCACCAAGACCATCTCCCAAACTATAATGCGACCCGTTCTATCCTGAGACAGTTTCTGATCTACGTGACATATTGTCGGGAGGGGCCTGAGAGCTAAATTTGATAGGACAGTGGGGGAGGGGTCAGCAGTAGCATGTTTTCGCCTATCCACCCTGCTGTATGCAGCAGATAGGGCGACCCGGTTTATACTGCGAGACGGCCGATGCAGTATGGAATTACTGTTGTGATTATTCATGGTAAGTACTTCGGAATGCGCTTTGCAGCCTCAAAATGCAAAGTGCTTCTGCAAGATTGTTGTGATTACGTAGATTTAATGTTAGATAATGAAGTCATGGAGGTTGTTGACCGGTTTGTATACCTGGGAAGCTGCATCAGCGGGCGGCGGAGGTGTAGGGAATGAAATAGAAGCGCGTATTTCCAAGGCTAGGGCGGTGTTCGCTAATCTGAGACACCTATGGCGACAGAGAGGTATTTCTCTGAAGCTTAAGGGTCGCGTATATCAAACAACAGTGAGGGCTGTATTACTTTACGGCAGCGAAACGTGGCCGCTCAGGGTAGAGGACGTGAACCGTCTTCAGGTATTTGACCACCGATGTCTGCGTTCGATCGCTCGTATCGGGTGGCACCAGCGAGTAAGCAACGAGGAGGTTAGGAAGCGGGTGTTTGGTACTGATTGTCAAACGAGTTCTTTCGTTCAATCCTTACATTTGCACAGACTTAGATGGTTAGGTCATGTACTAAGGATGCCAGCTAGTCGTTTGCCACACCGAGCACTGTTTGCCGACGCTGCGGCCGACTGGCGCAAGGTGCGAGGTGGACAGATGATGACCTGGCGTAGACAAATGAAATCGTTCACGAAGGGTTGGTCACTGTAGGTCGGGTTCGTCTCCCGGGCTGGGGCCCTCGCGACTCACAGAGTCGGTGGCTTGAGACGTTAGGTGAGATGGCGGCTAATCGAGCTCAGTGGCGTGAATGTGTCGTTGTTTGGCCGAGTTGTCTGTGAAGTGAGTGCACTTAATGATGCGGGGCAGTGAAAGCCGTAAGGAAGCTGTCTTGCTGATGACGCCTTACTTTCACTTACAGCTCGGTTGTTTGTTTGCAAGGTGTAGGCACCTTGATGTTGTATGTTTGAATATAGACGTAGCTATTTTTAGTAGTTAGGTCCCTTCCCGTCCTTTTTTTTTCTCTCTTCCTATACAGGGTTTGCTTTTTCTTCTTCTTGGTTGTGTGGCAGTCAAGCATCAGTGTGAACCACTGATGTATTGCTGTCTATGACGATGCTATACTGTCATATATAACTCGTATATACTTTATAAAATTGTATAAACAGTTAGAATTACCAGAAACTGCTGTTCCTAAAGTCTGTTTTCTATGACGTTGTATAATCCGTTTTAAATGAAAACTGCCTGTCATTAATATGCTTTGTAGACTAACACGCGAACAGTATATCCGTGTAGAGCAAGTTGGATTTTCCCGGGTCATGGCCACACTGACTGTATGATCACATCTTGTGACGTGTTAGAAAACCACTACGTGTGCGGAAGGTTGTCGACTGTCTTCTAACACAATAAGAGAATGTTTGGTTTAGGTTACGCAACAGCGTTTAGGGACTACTTGACAAGAAAAAATGTGGTCGGGAAATACAGTACCCTCATCTATAGCCACACGTTGGGTCGAGGAAAGGTACACAGGAAGTTGTCACCAACCATTAGCAGCCAACTGGGTCTAGCACCTTCCGTCTTAGTTACTTTCGTACCAAACGGGCTCTCATGGAGCGCTCCAACCGAGTATGGAACAGAGAGCGGAAATAATACCAGTCACATGGCTTTCAACGTGGATACAGTATTTTCCCGACAGGTGGACTGTTCAAATACTCAAAAACTTCGGAGTTGCAATTCGTCAGATTGATATGACCCATCCATATGTGAAGTGTAAGGTGTTACAAGGCTGGCATGCGCACGGAAATAAACGAGAAGTTCGTTCGTCTTAGGATTTATGCTAGTTCTGGGAGAATATACGGCACAAACACAAATTGTCTACCAAATTAGGCTACATGTGGAGCCGGTATCATTTCAGCCCCTCTTTAAGTGGCCGAGAGCATAATGCAACTATAAACTATAAAACATTCCTAATAGACACAGGAAACGTCCAGGGGACGTCTATATTCGAGTCTTGATGTCCTTCAAACATCAGCCATGTGCAGTGAGAAGACCACCTTATCAATGAAGAGACCCGTCGTCGTGTTCCCGTGTTCCGGGGACGGACAGGCTCCTCCGAATAACACTTTAGTACAACAGGCTGCGTTCGCTCAAACAAGTCTCAGGTGTGCAAACCCGTTGTTAATCATGTTATATGATACTTAACAAGTCATGGGCTGGACTGGAGACAAGTATATGACTTGTGATCGAAATATGAAGCTCTTAGCATCAATGGGGGTGTTCTCGGCTAGGGTCTACAGCACAACGGGCACGTTCCAGTGATAACGCTCAAACTGCGAATAAGAGTGTTTAGAAAATTGACATTTTTGTCGTTTATTACTTAATTATTCTCTTTTCTGCCATTTGACATTTTGTGCCTATTATATCCGCTGTGGTCATCGAGGCATCCGCGTACAACCAGCTAGTAAAAAGTGCACATTCTTGAGGGGAAACAACCAGGAAGGATACCAGCGTTTACTCAGCACAGATCAGATGCACGTGCACACCCTTGGGTAGAAGCAATGATTAGAACCAGATGGCACCGACTAGCTGACTCGAAATTGACAAAAATAGGACACAGTTCACGCAGTCGATTCACAGAACTTATAGACACACGTACTCGCCACTCGTAGTCGATCACTTTAGTGACTCGGTGAACACTACTAATTGTTCGATTTTCACATAAAGCTGCCGCAACTGACGCCGCGACGTCTGACCGGATACTACGAAATCCAGTAGCAAATGCGGCTTGACGAACAATACCAACATTCAGTATGGATATGCCCAGGAAAGGACAGTGCCATCGTTAAAATACGCTTTTGATCACCACCGATCAACGCATTACCATCTTTAAATGGTCGGTCGTTGTGGATTGACAATATCGATAGTGGACGCTCTCGTAATAAGACCGTACAGATCAAACTACTGGAGGCATTATTTGAAAAACTTCGCATGATCTATCCAATTGATAAGATAGCAGTTTAGGCATGGATTGAAACTCAACTACCTTAAATTGTGGAAATGTCCACGTGTGTTGAATCGCTCATTTTTGAATCTCAACACGCATACTTTCCACCGAACTTCCTGTGGTGAAATCGTAACTCATCGGTTCGCTCTCTTAATTTTATAGGATCGGTGGATTTTGATCTCTAACGGTTAGCACGCCCAGTTCGATGGACATGTGTTGAGTCTAACGAAACAGTGACTAGTTGAATGGATCGGTAAGGAGAACTAAGTAACACTAACACTAATAGTTTACTTTATTCACTATGAACGAGTGTAAGTTCAATGAGTCCACTGACGAACAAGCTGTATTCATAAAAGATCAGAGCCAACTAATCGATGCGAATTAATCATGCTTACTTTTCTTTCCAATAGCGCAAACTTAGTGTACGTATGATGCATTTTTTTTTTAAAAAAAACCCCTTCCCGCCAAAGCCAAAAAGGTTTTGGGAAAAAGAAAAAGGGAAAAGAAAATATCGATAAAAATGAATGCAAATGAACACGCATGCCCATACACAACAGCAGAGAACCACAATGAGGATGGTAACTGGATACAATATAGACAAAAAAAACCGCAAGTGCCATTGAAAGAATGAACACCATGTAGGGAACGAAAACAAAAAACCTTCATAGTGAATGTGAAAACGGACAGACCTTTGATGCTTCCATGGGTTCAACCATCAGCGAAGAGCACAGAAAGGTGACCGGTGACGCCTATATTTTTGCCCAAAATTGAAACTGACAAGAACGGTCTACGGAGGAAGAGAATCACTAAATGCAGCGGCTGGACAAATCAGAGAACGCCATCAACAGTGAATTAGGAAGACGCTGTCGATGTGCGCAACAACCTGAAAATAATAATTACAATGGTGAATTTGAATACGGATAGACGAATTTCCAAGGAAATAGGTTCGCACAAACTCAGTGAGAAGATGCAAATTAATATGCGACTGAAACAAAGTAAGAAACAGGAAGCAAATTATTACGAAAACGTCGAGGTAGCTCAGTAATATTAGCCAGGGATCCCAACAAAGTTCTGTTGAGTTTGTCAGCATAGTTAGAGAATACGAGTAAAAATAAAACGAGTGAAGTGACGAACCAACGAAGAAATTAACCTTAGAATCCGGAATACAAAAACCATTGATTTCATTATCATTTTCAACTCAAAGAAGATCATCATATCAGCCATGAGCCTGACCAAAGGTACTGTGGCTCGGGCTGCCCCCTCAACAGTGACGTGGAATATCCTAGAAGAAAACGTTATTAAGAAGGTTGAAAATTAATAGAAGTCTAAGCAAAAGAACTAGAAATGGTATGGATGCAGGTACGCCATTGACTGCGACACGCCGCCATCTCGGATAGCGTCTCCAACCAGCGGTTTGAGTGATCACGAGGACCCCATCCAGGCAGGCGACACCTACCCACTTTACTCAGTGGAGCAGTCAGGGTTCTCATATTTCGTGACCACGTTGTCGCTTGACCGCCACGTGGTTTCACCCAACTGTTGGCGGTCTCAGTATATAATGTCCGGTATGGTAAACGCTCAGTTGGCATGCGGAGTACGTGACCTAACCATCGCAGGCTGTGCAACGTGAGTAGTTGACCGATCGATCGCGCATCCCGAGCGTTCCGGAATACGCGCCGGCGAACTGCCGTATTGCTCACGCGATCAGTCCACTTAATGTGGGCTAACTGGCGGAGACAACGATGGTCAAATACAGCAAGCTTGTTGATATCTTCCTTGCGAACAGGCCACGTCTCCGAACCATAGAGCAAAACAGAACGCACACAAGCATTATATACTCTTCCTTTCAGCGACAATCGAACGTCTTTCCGACGCCACAGATGACGCAGGTTGGCAAAGGCAACTCGTGCCTTTGCTATCCTCGTTGATATCTCATCAGCAATATTACAAGCTGACGAGATAATGCTACCCAAGTAGGTGAAACTGTCCACAGTCTCAAGCGGATTACCTGCAATAAAGAAAGTAGGAGTGGAAATGCCCCAGTCTTGAAGTAACACTTGCACTTTGAAGGTGCGAAGCGCATTCCATACAAACCAGCCCGGTCATTCACCTTGTTCAGCATGGTCTGCATGTCTTCGGCAGAGGGGCTAAGTAAGACAATGTCGTCCGCGTACTCCAGATCGGTCAACCGAGTGCCAGGAAGAAGCTCAACACCAAGTCCACTGGACTCCTTAAGTGCACCCTCTAAAATGTCGTCCATGACAAAATTGAACAGGAAAGGGGAAATCGGACACCCTTGACGAACACCACTAGAAGTGATGAACTCCCGAGACAGCTGTCCATAAACCCTCACCCTGCTTGCAGAGTGAGCATACAGTGATCTCAACAGATTCACGTATTTCCCTGGTACTCCCTTGCGAAGAAGACAGTTCCAGAGAACGTTACGAGCAACTGAATCGAAAGCAGCCTTCAGATCCAAAAAGACCAAGACCGTCGGCTGCCTATAAGAGTGCCGATGTTCCAAGATCCGTCGCAAGATAAAAATGTGGTCAACGCACCCGCGACCGGATCGGAATCCTGCCTGTTCTTCACGTATTCTGGCCTTTCCCTCTGGTTTAAAGTGAGCCGACGAGTGGTGTAAAATGAGACCAGTGAGTAACTTGGAAGCAACAGATACCAAGCTGATGCCTCTGTGGCTGTCACATAGACTTCGAGACCCCTTTTTGAAAACGGGAATTACTGTTGACAAGCACCAATCGCGAGGTACCTCTTCAGTCTCCCAAATCGTCCGGAGGAGTTTAGTCAGTTCTGATATTAACCTTTCCCCGCCATCCTTGAACAGAGAAGGAGGGATGAGGTCTGGTCCAGGAGCCTTGTTACGCTTCAATAATTTGAGCTCAAGGACATTCTGCTTCCGACGGAGGGCCGTCTGGAACGCAATAACTGACCATTCGGGTCCCGTCGTCCACATAATCTGGTTGAGGCCAGCTGAACTGTTCTTCGAAATGTTCGGCCCATCTATCAAGTCGACGCGATTGATTGGTGATAAGTGAACCATCTTTTTCACATATGGTCTCACTTACACCAAATCGACGACCAGTACAACCACGGATCAGGGAAAAAAGCCTTCTACAATTTCCAGATGAAAAGGCCCTTTCCATCTCTTTCGACTGTTCGACCAAGTAGTGCTCACGGTCTTTGCGCAAGCTTTTAGTCAGCTTGCGTTTAAGTGCTCGACGGTCGTCATCATATTCAGAGCCAGGTGGGATCGAGCGACGCTTGTTCATGAGGTTTATCGACGCGACGGAAATCCAGTTCTGTCGCAACTGAACAGCTCCTTCTGAATATTCCTCTTCACTATATGATTTCATAGTTGCAGCGATGTGTTCCCAGTGTTCGTTAGGATCTTTCACCTGACTCGAACTGGGCAACTTGTTCATCATCATCATCATCATCATCAT
>LOND01010270.1:0-13079 GCA_014220965.1 Paragonimus kellicotti
GGGATCATTAGTGAATGGGATTCAATTTATACTTAATGGTTTCATTAAACAATTTCACTTGAATTGAACACTTTTATCCTTGTGATCTATTTCATCTTGAAACTCGATTTGTTGCATTAAATCTTTACAACGATTACCCAGAAAAATTGACCACCAGTGTTTTAAATTCGAAAATCTTGACCTCAAGAGGTTTACTCACTTTAAAATAACCGAAAAAAGTACAGCTCCACCTGAATAAACTGTGGTCATCTGAAACTGCGGAGTTCAGGACTGTTGCCCAGTGGTTATTCAAAAAGTTGTGGATTTATTGTCTCACATACGATTGTTTCTTAGAGTAAAACCAGTTCACCCATCACAGAGGTCAGTTAAAATACAAGATACCCAATGTACAAAGCAAAAACCTTCATTTTCCTTCCACCACGCTAAGTAAGTCAATGTGTAGCTGCGTGAATATTTCCGATTCAAACGCCTTCCGATGAATATCAACGCGCACCACAATTCGCGCAGTCATAATTGGCTCGTGCGAACCAAAGGATTAATTATTTTTGTTTCCATGGCACAATGGTCTACAAACACAGTTGTATTGTTCGTAGATATGTGTTCGATTACCTTTCCCAGATTTACAAATCAGCATGCTTGTTGATTTTGAATCATCATATTTGCAAAGTTTTGTCTTCCTGAGGCTTCCATTCGATCAAATGTTTCCTTATCCTCTTGTTCAGTCTACATTTTAGGTAAACAAACTTATTCATAAGAAACCTTTTCAGCGTCACACTCCGGCCTTAAAAATACAATTTTACTCTCCACTAGGTTCTCCGTCGACGAGCTTTGATTCATTATCGACTATTCAAGTATGGATTGTTATCTCGGCAAAGACAAGAGAAGTTAACAATACATGATAGTTAAGACAGATTCGAAAAACACGTTCATAGCTTGCAGCTGCTAATCCAATTGCTTAATATACTTTTGCAGCCAGTGGGCTATAAAACATAGTGATTTTTGTTTGGATGAAGTGAAGAAACATGTGCAGTTCAACTTTCGTTGGTTCTGTTCGGTAGTTGGATAAATCAACTGAAGTAGTTTGGTTTGCTTGTTCATTAGTGTTTTTTTTTTCAAAACTAATTAACCAACTGTAAGCTCATAAGTTGATGTCTTATTCAGGCATCAGCTGATCTGGACAGTTTTTGCATTTTTCTAGATTTACTTGAGGATTAAAAGTCGATCTCGATTAGTAGCAAGGTCAGCTAAGGGTCAGTTAAATGAGATCCCAATAGCACGGAGAAGATTTCTCCCCGAAGTTGTTGCTAGTGGGGCCATTAAGGTGGAAATATTAGCCATCGAGACTTGCTCACGCCTATGTAGTAAAAGCAGCCTGTTATTTGTCACGGCTAACAGAATGACTTGATTTTTGCCGTACGAATACGACTCATGGTGGTCACCACTCTCTCTTGCTTGGCTGTTTTCATTCAGCGTCCGTGAGCCTCAAGTGAATTCGGCGGCGGATGCAGTCTCAATTATGTCTGCGGAAGAGCACCGATAATTCGGAGCCAATGTTGAAGATTCACAATTCAGTTACAAGCGCAAGTTGGCTTCAGTCTTCTGTTAGATCAACTTATCATTTCCATCAGAGTTCATTCATGAGCCCCATCACCAACAGAATGTCAAAGACCAACTCGTTCCTACGCATCACACGGCCAACTTAGAATAGCCAAGCAAATAGGTCAGTTTCACTGTTTGGAAGCAGCTGCCCACACCTCTGATGACGCGACCTACAGCAGACCATAAATCCACCTATTGCGTACACACAGTATCCGGAAATAGCGTTGCGTCAGCAACTGTCTATTCAAAGATCAACGTTTCAGAAAGGTGGCTCGTTGCAAACTAAGGCGTCGAACAAGATCTGTCATATTATTGAGATGTTTTGGAAGTTACATGAATGAGAAGGGCCAATCCAGGTCCCCTAAGTTTTTGCTTTCCTCGAACCAAATATAGCATTATTCAACAGAATACGTCACACTCAAAGCGAATAATACGCCAATCCGACTACAACTGGTCAGGTCTTACGCACCGCTGTCAAGTTGGGCATCACACAGTTGATCGCAGCTGTCAAATTCCCGCTGATTTTTCAGCTGGCCCGTGTCGAAAAAAATCAGTGGACTCTAGTTCAGATTGTAAAATGTCTCTAGCGAAAAGCTCGCCCTAACAATTAACATGACATTCTCGTCATCAGCATTGAGTGACCTAAAACATATTTGTCAAGTATCGGAACGTCTGGGATCACAGAGATGCAATGATTGCTAACGAATGCCGCAGACCTGAACGATCCAATCACACAAGTAAAGCAGGATAGTCGCGATGTCCAGTAAACGGAACTATAAACATTCACTATTGACATAGCAGAATAGGAAGCTTTCAAGTAGAAAATTTTCCAGGCATTGGTCACGTGAATTGTAATACTCGGTTCATTACCTCGGTGATAAACTAGAACAGTTCTAATTGCGAAGCAAGTAATCACCGTGAACGAGCATCGATCCTTGTTGTTTTGCGTGTATCGGCACTGATATAGATCATTTCAATAATTAAGTTTCTCGGATGAAAAGATTCAACTCGGCTCCCTGCAATTCATTGTTGTTTGACACGATCAGTTGTGTTCAGCACGTCCGAGTACTACCATGTCATGGTCAGGTGAAAAATCAGACAAAGAATCTCCTTAACACATACATTAACAAGACGGCCGAAAGAAAGACCAAGCGAAGAGACCGTAGCATAATTGAATTCAAAATGGACACCGGCAATCAACACTGGTAATCGGTGCTGACAATAGCCAAATGTGTGTGCAAGTGTAAACACGGTAATCTATTAACCGATACTGATAACACACAACAATGTTTTAATGAAAACAAAGAATGTCCAACCCTTTCGGCTGTATAACGCCCCTGGTGATTTAGGAAAATTCACTCAGTAAACGCGTACTCGACAATTCCAGTAACGCTTATTCAGTCGGTCGAGTTAACGGAAATATCTTCCAAGTCCAAAACACGTCAGTAAAGGAAATCGAAAGCATTGAAATTTACACGTTACTGTTTAACAAAATTGCAATAAAATGTCGTTCTCTCACTTTGACTGTAAGTCAACCGGATACACATATTATACACCAGAAACGTATTCAAATGGAGTAACCAAATACGAATCCACGACTAGCCACCAGTCAACCGAAAATGGACTCATTAAAACAATCGGGTGCAGATGAAGTGAGAGCGTGTCAAACAATACCAAGAAGGAACAGTTTTAATAGATAAGTAATGATGGTTATAAAGAAGAAGAAACACTTTAATATGCAGTCATGATATAAAATTCATCACGATTGTTTACTGCACACAGCAAACGAGAATAAAGGCAAATTTAGGATTGGCTTTCTACAAACAAGCCGAACATGCTTCAACGAACCCATCGATCTGGATCACACCTAACGCACTACAACAGAACCAATATCGGGTGCCGAAGGCCCCTATTGCTTTCTATAGAAAGCCACTAAAGTCATCGGAGGATAGGATAACGGAGATTCTAGAAGCAACTCTTGACATACCAGAATTAACTTCTGTCGTGCCCTTCCAGAAGACACAGTGACCTGATATCACGCCTTACAACACCTTGTTTTGTTTTCACGAATACTTGTCTCACATGATTATCTGGTCCTGGGAATGCATTGGTTACTATGCCTTTCGGCCAAACACCCCGAGGAGCTGATGTGTCACAAAGGAGTACGACGTCCCCTACCTGTAAATCACGTGAGGCAGTAAACCACTTGTGATATGTTTGCAATCCGGGAAGGTATTCACGTCGCCACTGCTTCCAAAACACGCAAGCGAGATGTTGGGCTTGCCTCCAACCCTTAGTATAACGCTCTGACAATGTAACTTCGTCATTTAGAAAACCCCAATTCGACCGGAGCAATAACAGATCATTCGGTCTCAGCACCTTCGGATTTTGAGGATCATCATAGATAGGCACAAGTGGACGATTGTTAATTATTCGTTCTACCTCTACAATGTAACTAAGCAGCGCCTCCTCATTCATAACCTGCTGGTGAGTGATGGAAGTAAGTACCTGCCGGATGGTTTTTACCAATATTTTCTATATCCCACCTCGTTGGCTAACTTCAGGTGGGTTAAAGTGGCAGTTAATTTTACGAATTAGTAAACAATCAGCAATCTTTCTTTGATCCAAAGCTTGCAGCCTCTTCTTCAGCTCTGAATCTGCTCCTACAAAGTTGGTGCCATTGTCGCTATATATGGCATCCGGAGCACCTCGTCTGCCCACAAATCTAATAAGTGCCATCATGAACGAATCAGTTGACAGTGAGTGGGCAACCTCCAAATGGATAGCACGAGTCTGAAAACAAGTAAACACAGCCGTAGCGCTTGTGTTCGCTTCTACCTATCTTCACTTTGAACGGACCAAAGTAGTCCACTCCAGTATACCGGAATGGATACCCGTCAGCAGTCACTCTATTTATTGGTAATGGAGCCATTAGCTGCTCACACGGTTTCGAAAAAGTAATTTGCATCTAAAGCGCTTACTAATCGTGTGCCTAACAGTCACCTTCCACACAACAACCAAAATTTCGTCCGACTGGATGCTAGTACGTGTGAAATCTCGTGGTAATATTTAACCATAAGCCTTGTGATCGTGCCGTGCGACAGTCAAATAACAGGTTTTGTGTCAATTTTGTCAGCGCCACGGCTTGGTCTGCCTCCAAGACACAATGAGCCGTTTATTAGTACTAGTCGCTTCCAGACTTTTGTAAGCAAACGAACCTCAACGAAGCGAGAGAGCCATGCTACTGCCTTCACTAATTTTAACCAAGTGGAATATCGTGGTACCAGACATTCCAAAATGGGATTCACTGCATGCACAGTCTCAGCAGTCAAAACACGCCTAACTTCGCAGTTATCGTCTGTCACTGCAGTGGAAAATGATAACTTTGGCCAGCTGTTTTCTGAAAGCACTAGAAACTCCGGTCCCTGAAGCCAATGGTCCATCTCATGTGAAGCTGAATGTGAAGCTCCTCTCGATGCTACGTCGGCTGGGTTCATTTCAGATGGCACATGTCTCCACTGTGATACGTATTAATCTCACTCGGTTTGCAACGAATATTGCAAAGCGCGACGATGTATTGCGAATATACTGCAGTACTATCATTGAGTCCGTCCACAGAACTACGCGGTCGATACGCATTCTCAGTTCGTCCACAAGGAGCCTCATCAGTCTTGCTGCGAGGACGGCCGCCGTGAGTTCGAGCCTTGGGATGGTAACTATTTTACGAGGGGCCACTCTTGATTTGCCTAGAACGAAACAACACTTAACCGAACCGCTGGACGCTGTCAGCCTAATATAACCAACTGCACCGTATCCTACCTCAGATGCATCACAAAACAAGTGCAATTCTATTCCTATGACAGTAGGATATGTTGGGAGAAACAGAACGAGACATCCTAATTGATTTAACAGTTCGGATATTTGTCATCCAATTCTCCCAGGTTAGACGATCGGTCTCCTCTATCAAACTATCCCAACCAAGACCCCGACCACAAAGGTCTTGCAGCAACTTACGAGCTGGAAGTAGCATTGGGGCAACTACTCCCAATGGGTCATATAAGGAAGCAACACATTTCAGTATATACCTTTTGGCATCCGTAACGTGCACTTGAAAGTGAAAGCAATCATTTATCACTTCCCACGTCACACCCAAGGCTCTTTGATAATCAAAACCCTCTAGGTCCAAGTTGACCGTTTTGTGCAGTCTATCCTCCAAAGGTATATGCTCAACAACCTCGGCGCTGTTAGATGTCCACTTTGTAAGACGAAACCCACCCTTTTGTAGCAGGGCGCGAAGTTCGTCTACAACTGATGTAGCTTCCATTTCAAGTCTTACATCAAGTTGAACATACAAGAATATAACTTCCTCAATCGTTTCGGAATCGTTCCACATAGGAAGTTCTCCCTTGTAACTGATAGTGTTGAAGCCATAAAATCTTGCCCATGATCAGCAGCTGCCCGGTGAAGCGCAAAATTTGCACAGAACGGTGAAGAAGTAGCCCAGAAAGGGTAAATATTCAACTCATATACCTCTGTAGATCTGTCCAAAGAAGATGAGCTCTACCACGGAAAGCTTAATGCCAACTTGTCACCTTCGGGAACCCGAACCTGCAAAAACATTTCCTCAATATCTGCCGTGATGGCTATCGCATGCTTACGAAAACGGAGGAGCACTCCAATGAGATTATTGGTCAGATCGGACCTTGAAGTAGTGCGTGGTCAAAAGACACTCCGTTGGTACGCGGCAGCGCAATCAAACACTATTCTCACCTTATCCGGTTTATTCGGGTTAAGTACCGGATGATGTGGTAGATACCACCGTCTGGCATAATCAACGTTTTGAGGAAACAACTTTTCTTATATAGCCCTTGCTGATGTGGCTGGATATAACGGCTGCATATTTCCGTCTTAATGTGGTATCCTTAAGTAGTCTTCGCTTAAGTGAGTACAGACGTCGTTCACACATCGCACGATTGTCAGGCAGTTGGTTCATCCCTGTCCGCAATGGCAAACCTATTTCGTAGTGACCATCCGAAAAAGATAAAGAAGCTTCGACCTTGACTAGGGCTTCGTTATCCTCGATTGACAGGGCTCTTTTTTCCAAAAATCCCTGCTCAACAAATTCCAATTCAAACATCCTTTGAACTCTGTCTTCCAAAGACACCAATCGAGCACCCACGTGGTTTACACACTTGGGCACTCCAGGTATAGCACGAATTGCACCTCTGAGGCTCCACCCAAGGACTGTTCTAACAGCGTACGGTTCCTTTCTAGTTCCTATTCTTTGTTCCAATACCCAATGAGCCTCGGGAACATCACACCCAATAAGAACCCCTACACCTTTGTTTAAGATACCAGTGAAGTCAATTCCTGCCAGAGTGAGAGATTCTCTAGCTGGCCGCAGCTTATCGGTGAGAGCCTCGCTCGCCTGCGCACCCAGTAATCTATTAATCTATAAGCTGACTTGGCAGAAATCTGACTGTTCGGATCCAGTCCAGATGAGTTGCACTTCAATGCCACTCGGCAACACTCGACATCATTCGTTGCTTATGGCAGAGATCGCACTGGAAGTGACATTCGACTACTCGCATAATCCGGAGATTTGCGAGCCACTCTTTCGTTACTGGTGGCATGTCGAACTATCGCGCACATGCGTAGCGTTCAATGGAGTCACTTCGCTCACTAACCACTATATTGATGGTGTGCGCGTCAGCGCGCCATCTCCCCACACTCGCGATGGGGCTCAAGCTTCGTTCTGATTGGTCGCACCTTCAACGACCAATGACTCATTCATCCACGCACATAAATATGACGTTACAGCTCGTAAATGGGACAATACAGTTTGTACTTCTACTGAGTCACGTGTTCTCTCTACCGTTGTTATAGCCTGTAAGGCTTACTGTTGATTGCACACCGAATAGGAATACAACACTGGCGTCGCGTTAAACGAACCTGTCCGATGAATTCTAATCTGCAACCTCCGGAATCCTATTGGCGTGATGCTGCCATACAGCCAACCGAAAGTGATTGGACACAGTGGAAAACTACATTTACAAAGTATTTCGGATTTGCTACTAATTGATTTTACTTTCAGTGAGAGCCTGAATTTAAGGCTGCTTTGTCATTTGCTGGGCAATGAAGGACAACGTCACTTCGACGCACTTGACTTGCAGTCAGAAATTTCGTTAAACGATGCTCTCGTTATACTTGACCAGAAATGGGGGTGCAGAACGAACGTAATCACGGAACGATTCGGATTTTGCCAGTTGAAAAAGGATGCTTTGGAACCGTTGGAGCTGCTCACTGGGAACAACAGCAAGGGTTTTCAGAGCCCAAGCTCTCTTCATCGAACATCCGAACGGTGGTCATTTGTGCACACCGGCGTACGACAACTACTGAGATGGAATTCGATTCCGCTTCTCCGATAACACAACCGCGCCCGATTCCTCTGGCCAAACAGGAATCAATGACTGCTGTCATAGAGGAAGTGTTTTCGAACGAATTGGTCGAACAAATCGACAGTTCCAAATGGGTTCACCCATAGTCACGGTGCTACAAAAGGGCGATACGATACGAATATGCGATGACTGGGAGGCGGTAAATAGCCAGATTGTGTTGGCTAAATTCATACTCCCAACGGCCGATGAGCTACTGGTCAAGATGGCTGACGCTCAGTTTTTCCCAAAAATCGGATTTAAAGAAAGCATTTTCTACATGCCGTTAACATCAGAATCCAAGTACCTTACAACCGATGGACTTTTCCACCGTTGGAAACGTCGTCGTGTCCTACCAGTCAACCTACAGAAAACTAGCATCAGCAGTGCAGCCTGGGGCATTTGTCCGTTTGAAAGAGGAACAAGCGAGCATAGGTCAACCGGCACTGTTGAGACCAGTTGCAGTAGCTCGCACCTGTGGACAGCAAACGTCTAAGCTTAGAACCGGTCGCAAGATCAATGCCAGACAGCTCTACACAACTCTGGTGCAAACTACTACTACAAACTACTACAACGTCCATGCTGTGATCCCTGACACACCAACACAACGTCGATCAGCCCGTCACATGACACACACCATGCGTCACAGTTTTGACCTTTTTTGGAGCAAAGACGGAGGTGGTGTTGTATACGCATCAAGGACCGTTATGTTCACCACACTCGCGTTGAGGCTCAGGCTGCGTTCTGATTGGTCGCACCTTCAACGACCAACGACTCATTCGTCCACGCACATAAGAATGACGTTACAGCTTGTAAATGGGACAATACAATTGGTACTTCTACTGAGTCCCGTGTTCTCCCTACCGTCGTCATAACTTTTGAGGCTTACTGCTGATAGCACCCGAATACGGATACAACAGGTACAAAGCCCAAAAGAAAACCTTTTGGACTAGTAGAAGTTGCACCACATTGTACAGCCTCTTCATTTGTCTTGGACACACGTGTTGACACGTCATCATGCATCAGAGTATGGTGACGCCCACCACAACCAGACCTTAGACACTTAACATAGACTCTACATGACTTGGCCATGTGATTGGCCTTCAAACAGTCCGACTGTATTTCGAGGTTGTTCTAACGATTGAGCAACGAAGTGTATACAGTCCGTAAGGTCGTGGTCACCTCTGCACAGGGAACAACGGGCAGGCTGGTTATTCAAGCTGATGGCCGTCACGTTAGCATGGCATCTGGACCTCTTGAGTCAGTCGCATCCAAAGTGCTAGGAGTAGTGGACTTCGGATCAGACAACCTAACTAGTTGGCCATATTCACTACTAGCTACAGATATTCTTTTCTCAATGAAGGTTAATAAATCGGCGAAGGTGGGCTCCCTTCTAGAAGTCATTATGTTGTCAGCCATATCAGCCCATAATTCTTGTAGGCGTATGGGCATTCGTTCAATCAGTGGACTCAAATAAGCAAATTCATTTGATTTCTCCGACCTACCTAACTGGTACAATATGATACTTAATGCTCGCATTTAGATAGCTAGGCGCCTGAGGCCATTCAAGTCAAAATGTATAACTCAGGACCACCAAAAAGTTCATGCAATATAGATTGAACGATTTAAATGTGGGCAACCAAACTGACTCGTGAGTACGTCTATAGCTCCTTTATATTGTGGCAATCCTGGTAAGAATAAATAATGCCTACGAATTCCTTCTCTTTACCACGGCAATAATGAATCGAACTTTGGTTATTATCATCTAACCTATTTTCCATATTAGTTCGAAATGTCTAAGAAATCCATGAAACTGATTAGTAGTAGGAGATTTTGGTTTTCATATAGATTGAACATCACCCACAATTGATCGCAGCTGTCGCATTCCCATAGACTTTCCAGTCGGCCCCTTTCGAAAAGAAGCACTAGACTCGAGTTTCGCTCTCATTAGAGCTCGTCAGTAGTGCATATCCTTGCCACTGCCGGGACTAGAACTCCGGCCATGCTTTCATGAGGCAACCGTGTTGACCACTGAACCACTGACATTGTATTGGGCACAATGTGCTCTCATACCCTGAATGTGAATTAACCGGATGCACAAATTATCTACCAGAAAGATAGTCAAAATGGGGTAACCAAAACGAGTTCGAGAATAGCCACCAGTCAACCGAAAATGGGCTCATTAAAACAATCGGGTGCAAATGAAGTGAGAGCGTGTCAAACAATACCAAGAAGAACAATTTTAATAAATAAGTAATGATGGTTATAAAGAAGAAGAAACACTTTAATATGCAGTCATGATATAAAATTCATCACGATTGTTTACTGCACACAGCAAACGAGAATAAAGGCAAATTTAGGATCGGCTTTCTACAAACAAGCCAAACATGCTTCAACGAACCCATCGATCCGGATCACACCTAACGCACTACAACAGATCCAATCTTCTCTGTTATAATTGCTGTGGTAACCCCAGTTTTCTAGGGTTGCTCCTACAGCAACGTCTATGTGACTCAAACTTTCATTTAGCGTACACGGAATTTTTAACAGTTTAAACCGCCGAGTACCCTTTATTCAAGTTATCAAGACTGATATCCATTATCAGGCCAAATACACAACATTTCTGTAGAACAATCCTGTCGGGGCGAAAGGAAACAAAACGAGTGACAAGTATCCACCCAAGGACTGTTCTAACAGCGTACGGTTCCTTTCTAGTTCCTATTCTTTGTTCCAATACCCAATGAGCCTCGGGAACATCACACCCAATAAGAACCCCTACACCTTTGTCTAAGATACCAGTGAAGTCAATTCCTGCCAGGTGAGCCCACTGTTGCGGCTCCACCGGGGATGGCCTGTCGACCTGCGCAACCGGCAACTTATCAACAGTATAAGCTGACTCTGCAGAACTGACGTTGGTCCAGTCCAGAGATTGCACTTCAAATGCCACTCGGCAACACGACATCATTCGAATGTTATGCAGAGTGCGAATTGAGAGTCGACAGGACTTACTCGACAAATCGAGCTTGCGAGCCACCCTCTCGTCTACTAAGGTGGTATCCGAACCATCGTCCACAAATGCATAGCTTTCAATGGAGCACGTTACGGCTCACTAACCGAACATATACTGATGTGTGCGCGTCAAGGCCGCCTGTGTGCCCCACACTCGTGCTGAGACTCAAGCTGCGTTCTGATTGGTCGCGCCTTCAACGACCAACGACTCATTCGTCCACGCACATAAGAATGACGTTACAGCTTGTAAATGGGACAATATAGTTTGTACTTCTACTGAGTCACGTGTTCTCTCTACCGTTGTTATAGCCTGTAAGGCTTACTGTTGATTGCACACGATAGGAATACAACACTGGCGTCGCGTTAAACGAACCTGTCCGATGAATTCTAATCTGCAACCTCCGGAATCCTATTGGCGTGATGCTGCCATACAGCCAACCGAAAGTGATTGGACACAGTGGAAAACTACATTTACAAAGTACTTGGATTTGCTACTGATTGATACTACTTTCAGTGAGAGCCTGAAGTTAAGCTGCTTCGTCATTTGCTGGGCAATGAAGGACAACGTCACTTCGACGCACTTGACTTGCAGTCAGAAATTTCGTTAAACGATGCTCTCGTTATACTTGACCAGGAATGGGGGTGCAGAACGAACGTAATCACAGAAAGATTCGGGTTTCGCCAGTTGAAACAGGATGCTTTGGAACCGTTGGAGCTGCTCACTGGGAACAACAGCACGGGTTTTCAGAGCCCAAGCTCCTTCACCGGACATCCGAACGGTGGCCAATTGTGCACACCGGCGTACGACAACTACTGAGATGGAATTCGATTCCGCTCCTCCGATAACACAACCGCGCCCGATTCCTCTGGCCAAACAGGAATCAATGACTGCTGTCATAGAGGAAGTGTTTTCGAACGACTTGGTCGAACAAATCGACAGTTCCAAATGGGTTCACCCCATAGTCACGGTGCTACAAAAGGGCGATACGATACGAATATGCGATGACTGGGAGGCGGTAAATAGCCAGATTGTGTTGGCTAAATTCATACTCCCAACGGCCGATGAGCTACTGGTCAAGATGGCTGACGCTCAGTTTTTCCCAAAATCGGATTTAAAGAAAGCATTTTCTACATGCCGTTAACGCCAGAATCCAAGTACCTTACAGCCGATGGACTTTTCCACCGTTGGAAACGTCGTCGTGCCTACCAGTCAACCTACAGAAAACTAGCATCAGCAGTGCAGCCTGGGGCATTCGTCCGTTTGAAAGAGGGGCAAGCGAGCAAAGGTCAACCGGCACTGTTGAGACCGATTGCAGTAGCTCGCACCTGTGGACAGCAAACGTCTAAGCTTAGAACCGGTCGCAAGATCAATGCCAGACAGCTCTACACAACTCTGGTGCAAACTACTACCACAAACTACTACAACGTCCATGCTGTGTGATCCCTGACACACCAACACAACGTCGATCAGCCCGTCACATGACACACACCATGCGTCACAGTTTTGACCTTTTTTGGAGCAAAGACGGAGGTGGTGTTGTATACGCATCAAGGACCGTTATGTTCACCACACTCGCGTTGAGGCTCAGACTGCATTCTGATTGGTCGCACCTTCAACGACCAATTGGGCTTAGTATCTGTTGTATCCGTATTCGGGTGCTATCAACAGTAAGCCTCACAAGGCTATGACAACGGTAGGGAGAACACGGGACTCAGTAGAAGTACCAATTGTATTGTCCCATTTACGAGCTGTAACGTCATATTTATGTGCGTGGATGAATGAGTCATTGGTCGTTGAAGGTGCGACCAATCAGAACGCAGCCTGAGCCTCAACGCGAGAGTGGGGCTCATAACAGTCCTTGATGCGTATACAACACCACCTCCGTCTTTGCTCCAAAAAAGGTCAAAACTGTGACGCATGGTGTGTGTCATGTGACGGGCTGATCGACGTTGTGTTGGTGTGTCAGGGATCACACAGCATGGACGTTTTAGTGGTTTGTAGTAGTAGTTCGCACCAGAGTTGTGTAGAGCTGTCTG
>LOND01010274.1:3220-15331 GCA_014220965.1 Paragonimus kellicotti
ATTGCCTGCACTTTGTCGGGGAGAGGTTCGATCCCGCTCGTGGATATACTGTGCCCTAGGAAGGTTACTCGGGGCATCCCAAACGAGCACTTAGCTAGGTGTATGGTTACTCCATGATGCGACAAACGAGCGAATAATGAACGCAAGTGCGCGTAATGTTCTTCCTGCGATGAGCTAGCGACTAAGATATCATCCAAGTACGGATAAACACCATCCAGTCCACGACACACGTCGTGAATAAAACGTTGGAAAGTCTGAGCAGCGTTGCTCAGACCAAACGGCATGCGTAAAAATTCGAAAAGTCCGAACGGTGTTATGACAGCTGTCTTGGAGATGTCTTCGGGGGCTACAGGAATCTGGTTATAAGCTCGCACTAGGTCAATTTTTGTGAATATTCGCATTCCTGATAGGTTTGCCGTCAAGTCCTGAATGTGAGGAATTGGATACCTATCGGGAGTGGTTGTGTTGTTTAATGCTCGGTAGTCGCCACATGGGCGCCAGTCGTTATCAGTCTTTTTAGGTACCATGTGCAACGGCGAAGCCCATGGACTATTAGACGGACGGATAATACCGAGCTGAAGCATATGCTCAAATTCGGCTCGGGCTGTTTTGAGCTTATCTGGAGCTAAACGGCGTGGACGACTTCGAACTGGCGGCCCTCGTGTGACAATGTGATGCGCGACGTCGGTCGTCACGGCCGGTAGTTCGTTAGCGGGGCGGACCAGTTGAGGGAATTCGGATAAAAGTTTATCGAAAGGCTCGCAAACTACGGGATTGGCTAGCATTGGACTGATCACAGCCGTATGCGACGGCTTACCCCGAACATTGAGTTTTGTCGAGGTATCAATCAGGCGTGATCGACGTGCATCGACCAGCAAATCGAAATGCCGGAGGAAATCGATCCCAATAATAGGAAAAGGTATATCAGCTACCACGAAAACCCAGCGAAAATCGCGTCGAAGACCAAAATTTAAACTCAACAGTCGACGGCCGAAAGTTCTAATGGGCGTACCGTTTGCAGCTCGGAGTGAAGTGCCAGCTTCTGATCGCGCATCCGTTACTGAATGCGGGATGACACTAACTTCTGCTCCTGTATCGATTAAGAAGTGCATTTTGGAGGTTGAATCCTTTAGAAAAAAAGGCGACTGCTGTTTGATTGGCCTGTGGCTGTCGTCGCTAAAACATGCCGGCCTGCTAGTTTAAACGTTTGTTACCACGACGGCTACATGGTGATCGGCATCGTTTAGCATGATCACCGTACGTCTCGTGGTACCAACAGAGATCGCTAGTCTTTAGTCTGGGCGGTGATCGGGCACGCGTCGGAGGAATTTTAGATGGCGACCTAGTACGCTGAATGCTGGCACGGAGATCCGCCAGTTCACGTCGCAACTGAGCTATCTCGGCGTTTGGTTCTGAAGGGTTGCGTTCGCGATATTCAACTGCCTTGCGCAGGACTGCTATTTCAGCGTCCTTTGTGGTTAACAAATTGTCCGCGGGACTGTTACAGGTAACTACCTGCCCAACTAACGGTGACGGCGTCGTGCCTCGGAAACGTTCGTGAATGGCATCGGCCGAAGCCGCTAGATCACCTAAGGGACGTGAGGGTAACACGGACAATAGCCCCTGTGTATACCCAGGCAGTTGTTGCATCCATAACTTCCTGTGAAAGAGGCAACTGTGATTTACCTACCGCCTGTCGCATTTCTCGGAGAAGAACAGACGGCTTCTTGTCCCCTAACTGTAACGTTGGAACAGTTGTTCCAGACGCATTTTGTCGGACGGCTGAGTTTTTTAAGAATCGTTTGCTTCGCTGACTCGTAGCGATCAGTTGCTGAGCCTAGTAAGATATCGCTAACCAGGTTCAACATATCTCGGGGAAGGCGTGGTATAAGCTGTGAAAACTTGTCCGAATCACTTGTTATACGCCGGTTGCTAAACTCTATTTCTAACACGGCGAACCACAGCTCTGGATCAAGATCTCCGAAAGCCGGAACAGCTAACGTGATCAGTGATACGGAAGACGGACATTCAGACTTAATCTCTTTAATGTCCATTGCCATTAAGTGAATGCGAACGAGATATAAAATTTAAATAAATATATACTTGTACGCTATACGCACACGAGACGTGATATAAGCGGGAAAAAACGAAACTGAATGTTCACTATTTTATACGACTAAAACGGGCTCACCAATTTGTAGGGTCGAGCGAACCGAAGACGATCGGTTGAGAATAACGCAACGAGTAGACAAGGAGTATATTGTCGACCCGCGAGGCCAACGTAACAGCGAACAATGAACAAGACGAAACGGTAGAAGGACGGAGCGACAAGCGAGCACGCAGCGAGGTCGTACGTTCGAGTGCGCGGGGTACTTGTCGGTATCCATACTCGTTCAAACAAATGTTTAAGCACATACAAAAGTTGAAAACCGAAAGAGTACAAATAACCGTCGTAACTCTAAAATAGGGTCGCTACAGTTTTTATCGAGAGAAAATCGTGTGAATTTCTCAATGGTTTTTTTTCCTGTTCCGGACCGTGTGAATAATCACATTCTTCCAGTCAAACACCATGTGAATGAAGAGAATTAAACGCCTCCCACTGAAACATTCCACAAGTCCCATGTGCTTGAGCGGTGTGGTTTACACTGGCCAACGGTCAATGTACCTGCCAGAATGAGTCTGTTGTTGCCGAACGAGGACGAAGACTCTTGGTGTCACTTGATAGGTCCCCATGTATCCACCGGGAAACCAAGACTACCGAACTGACCTACATGTGAACGATATGTGAACGACCAAATATGTGAACAACCAAATCAGTTAAGCGAAAGTGAGTTTGGGTTGGCCACATTTACTGTAAGACTCTGGTGTGAAATTCGCGGAATCTCGAATAACACTATGAGAACGGTAGACAGATTGGTATTAGGCAGTTATAAAAGCTCAACATTGCGATAAACAATGAGGATTGAGAGTACGTGCGAGAAAGAGTAGACAGTAGACAGCGAAAATTATAGGCAACTCTGCACCATCTGGACGACGCTCTCGGATGCCGTCCCATTTTGCCGACGGTGAAAGCAATTACCTCAACTGGGATCCGTCAGATTCAATCCGAATATGATTTGAACAGTTCTGTAACTATTCCCACAGATTAGCTGGAAAATATCCGTTTTCTTGATCCGCTCTTATCTACTTATTTCCAACCTCCAAAAGGAACGAATTTTGCAACCCGATTGATTCGAAGCTGATCCGACTTTATCTGATTTATCACAACAGTGGCTATACTGGTAGCAAAAGTTTGAATAATTTCTCGCCTCTAACAAATCCCTGAAACCTGACAAATTGAAAATGCTCATTAACTAAATCGTTGCTTCCATATACTCACTCAATGCAGATTGCACATCATCTAAATCCACAGTTGATACGTTGAAACCTTTGCATACATTGTCCAAAAACGTGACATTTTGTGCGATGTATACTTTTCACGTGTAAGCAAGAAACAGGACAAACACTGATGCAGTCTATGTCAAAGTTGAATCTCTTACAAAAGACTGCAATTTCCGTGATGTCAGCACTGAGCACGTTTCAAGCAACGTTACCCGAGATGTCTCTGTTGACGGATTACAGTCAAACGTTATACGACAACGTCCGTTGGAGCCAAATCGGTGGACTTCCAAACTGCGTTCGGACAATCTAGTTCTTTGGAGTTGGTTTGCAAACCTTCTGTGTTTTCCAGTCCAACTACTTTCAATGTAAGACTGCAACGGAAGGCAGCAGCAGTCTATTGTCATCCAACCAATCTTGTTCAAAATTGATTCAACGCTTCCAGTGGCTTCAGATTCTCTCCGTTACTTCTGAGGATACAGCAGACATCCAGGTCTGAAATGCCCCTCAAGAGATGCAGTATGCAGTGACCGGTGGAAAGTGGGCCACTTCCAAAAGTTTGCAAATCCACAAAGCACATCAAACCCTCCGGATTCATTCCGGCCTCAATGTTATCATCCGCAACGACTGCCGCCACACGTATTGGTCTTGCTTGTGTCGTGATCAAAATAGCAGTAACCAAAATACTTCTACAGACTTCAGTGGAAACCGGAAGTTTTCAAAGTTCGCATTCTGGGTTTTCATTTGGTCGGTTCCAATACAATAATTTACTTCACATATAATTTACATGCATAACCCTGAGCACGTGCACTTGCGCGTGTTGACCCCTGAACGACTGACCGAATATTAGGCACAATTGAAGATATCAGGCAATGACTGTGCCTGTTGTGCGCATGTGGCAACCGTAACCGTCTGATTAATAACATTTTCAACTGTAATAATGGCCACAATAATCCTTCTTGAAACAGTGTGTGAGTCAATCAACTGTGAAGTAGAATTTGTCTGTTCTAAGGTATGCGAACTCATAATCACAATTAAATGATGATGTGTCTCATCGTTCTGCACGATCGGCGACAACTTTCTTCATGCGGGTGTTGTTCCGGCAACGGGCTCTTCCCTAGGAGAATCGTGGTTCGGGTCGTAGTTCGAGGTTGATTGTTCCGGTGTGGTGGACACGGAGCGAGGACGCACGTGGTCTTTGTGTCTTGTGATGGTCCCGCCATCTGGTAGGACGATTTCAGTAGTCTGGCTGTTTTCAGCTCTGATTTGTCCGGGCTTCCAACCTTCTTCATGAGGTAATTTCACATGAACTGGATCATTTACATTTAATTAGCGATCACGTGATCTCCGATCGTACAATATTTTCGCTTTTCCTGTCTGTCTTCAATTCTGAGACGAGCATTCGGGAAAAGTAAGTTCAGACGAGTACGTAACTTCCGGTTAAACATCAGCTCAGCTGGACTTTTCCCGGTAGTTCCAGTTGGGGTCGTACGATATGCGAAAAGAATTTCTTCCAGCTTCGTTTTCATCGGTGCTGGAAGTTGTTTCTTGAGTCCACTTTCAACTGTTTGTACTGCATGTTCCGCTAGCCCGTTGGACGCTGGATGATAAGGAGCAGTCCTCACCTGTGGGATCCCATTATTTGTTATGAACTTTTGAAATTCCTGGTAAAGTTGGTGCCATTGTCAGATACGATAGCTTGAGGAATTTCAAATCTGCCGAAACTGTTCCGTAAACAGAAAACGGTGATCCCGATGTAGAATTTGTTACTGGACACACTTCAATCCACTTCGAATAAGCATTGATAAGTTACAAACACATTTGTTGCTCTGTTGGACCAATCTGGTTTACATGAACATTTCCCCCAGGTTTATCCGGCAATCTCCAAGGTCTCATCGCTTGTTCTGTTCCTCGACTGATCTCTCTACTGGATACTGGATGCTTGTTCAGGTACTGCATCAAATGAATTAGTTCAGTGTACTTCCATGAATTTTCCGGGGTGTCACTCAGAGGCATTCGACTGAGAACATCCGCAACCTGATTTGCTTTACCCGGAATATGGGAAATTTTGTAACTATAAGCAGACAGTAGAAGTGACCAGCCTTGCAAATTTGTGACCGGAATTCATCACCGTTGTACTAAGGCTATCTTTCACAATGCCATCAGTGTCAGAAATCTCATATGATGCGACCGACTGGTACTGTTTGTCGGAACCTTCCAAAACAAGTCATAGAGTTATGCCATGTTCATAGAAAATAACACGCGTGTTGATTCTAGGAGGAAAATTGATAATAAGAAGAGATCACATACTATCATTTGCACAAACACATACACAAAATGTTCGCCGCTGGACATCCCAGATACGACTATCTATGCTCAAACCATATGATACATTACTCATCACATCGTCGTGATCAAATTTATTCACCTGGATAATAGTCACGTGATCCGGTAACCATCCAAATTGTCGGCTTTTTTGAAATGTCGTCTGTCCAGATACACACTCAATGAGTTTCGGATTCTCGTCGGTAAATAATGTGCAACGTGAATACCCTTTTCAATAGGCACCAAATGCATTCGCGTATCCAACGTTAACATCAAGTTCTACTGTTCTCAGATGATCCGTGTCCAGAAAGTACAGTGTTTGTGGGCGAGTGCTGACACAGTGGAATACAAATATGACCTGTCGATCGCCAATCAGCCGACAACCGATGGTGGGAGAATTGCATGTTCACAGCTGATGGTGACAATGCGGACAACCGTGATAATGATGATGATGGTGGTGGTGTAGAGACGGAGACTGGCAGCGTTCACGGATGTGTTGTATTGAATCATCAGTAATGCTGACGGTTGGGGAAGCACGATAGAAATTTTCATGTGGCCAGTTGTGGAAGCAACACACTATCCATTGGTCATGACTTAGATCCGCAAATAAGAAGAGTTTGAAAATTGGTTACACAAAGATCCAATTAGTGATCCTTGAATGTCTAAAACCAGAAAGATTCGAAAGAAGCTCAATTGGCTCCAGTTCGATCTGAATAAAACAAGGAATTTCACGAAAATCTGTTAATGAAACGTTACGTTAGTGAAGCAGATCGCGAGCACAACAGCATCCATCTGGAGTGTGTTCATTTTCACAGTTTTAGCGAGACTTTTATCTAGCCGGTTGATTTATTTGGTCAACAAAATAACTTGCTTCGTTGAATTTCGTTGAAGGATTGGCAGCACACTATCTCGAGTAAAGAGCATCTTCGTGTGGGAATATAACGGACATTAGACAGTGGTGTTCTTCTCATGACAAGTTGGAATGAAGTGACAGTTACTTGCAGCCACATCATCGGCGAAATCCACTGAGGTGTGCAGGGCAACTACGGACATGATCTGACTGGTTATTTCTTCAATTCGTATATTGCAATCAGTCGCCGTTGTTTAATAGTCTTGTTAGACAGGAAGCAATATCATAGTTTCAGAACAACTTGCGAACTGCCAGTATATTTATGTTGTTGACGTTTCACTTCTGACACAAAAGCTTCTCCAGGTGAGATGAATCAGTTACAAATTTTCCATTCTATTTAGGGAAGGGACAACAGAGGTTATTCGTAGGGTCTTGAACGAAGTAGGCATCAGGACGATTTTTGGAAAGGGGACGACATTACGTAACATCGCCGTTCAGACTAGCCCTACTGGTGACTGCAAAAAGGACGAAGCCAACCGTGGTATGTCTATTACAGTATATACATAATGAGACAGCAGAGTAAGTCAATTTTGTTCTCATGATCATTATTCACTCTAATTATTGATTGATGGTACGACGATATTTCGAACTTATATCACCATAAACCTGGTAGAGCTGTTGGCCATGAAAAGTTCATCATAGTTGATTGGCAACTTTTTAACATCTGTTGGAACTATTTGTAGCCACTCAAGTCAATATCGTGTGGGAAGCGGCTAAAACAGGAATGAGCTGGTAATTTCGGAACAATTTGTGAAGAACCGGTAATTCGGTTCATTGGTGGTTTTTCACTTCTGAAACAGAAGCTTCTTCAGACCAGATGAACCAGTTACAAAATTTGTGGTATTCAAGGCGGACTAGAGGAAGTAGAGTGTAAGAGGTCATGGGTCAAGTGTACATAGACAGGGATCAATACTAGATTCGAACTGTTAATCATTGCAGATCGGAGACATGTGAACAGTTAGACAGTAATGAAATCAATATAATCTGTCAGATAGACTGGTCAGAGGACCAGTTGTTTTTACAGACAAGTGGATGAGGGAATCACAGTCTTAGTGCATTCAGATTGAGCTTGCAATGCTACCGCAAAACTTGTTTATGTTGAGCAGATTCATGGCTCAGAGTGTTAAAGTGGTGAGTGGTTTTGAGGAGAACAAAAAGTTCTTGTATTAGAAGTGAAGCGTCACCAGTGAACCAAATTACCGTTGTCCACAAGTTGCCCTGAGCTTTTGACTAGGCAGTTCGCCTCAGGCATACTACAACTAATAGATGCCAGTATCCTGTGAATGCATATACACAAATTATTTAGACTTCTGAGCAAGATGTCTGCTTGAAGAAACAGTTAAGTGGACGTTGGGTGCAGTAAGACCTGATATAATTCCTAACTTCGTGCTTCAAGTATTCGAAATATTTAGTTCTGAAGTAGATTTGTAAGTAGTACAGCAAGACATTCTATCAATCCTAGTAGTAGTAAACGTCGGGGTGAATGAATCAGAAGACAGAGGGAAAAACACAAGAGGCTCGTTGGGAATTATCAACCAGCATGCCAGCGACTACAACTCACCACCACAACTTCGAACAATTCGGCCACAACCTGACATGAAACATCAGCCGGTTGAAATCGGTTCTTTTGAACAACACAATGACCTAGTTAGAAGGGACCTTAGGTTGGTGAGTGCATAAGTGAGATCAAAATTGCTAAGCGCATGAATGGTGATTAAAAACGGTCTCCAATTTTGCCAAAATGAGAGGCACCGTGGAAATGCGTCAGGATAATTGAGGAAATATTTAGGTCACGTCGAACTATCAAAGCAGATTATCATAGAGATAGCAGTATCTCATAAATGGATAAGCTAACATATTTATTCTGATATGCTTACTCGGTCATTCAGTCGTACCAACTGGCCGCCTTGTTTACCAATAATTCACACACACAGTCGGCATCGTCCATTTCGGATTAGCCTGTCACAGTGATTGAAGCCAAGGAACATCTGAATTTAACCATCACTGTCTGGTTCAGCGTCAAGTCTCCGGAACATCTAAAATCAACGTTACAACGCGAAATGCTCATCTGTGAGCATTCCGATATTCCAGTTTTGACCACTAGCATTCCGCTTACCTGATTTGACTCGGCCGTACAACAACTGCTTTGGAGTACGGTCTTCGCTCCATTAGACGAACGTGTCCTAGCTAACGAAGCTGATTGAGCATCGGCACGACTTTGTGGAGAACTGGACGTTCCCGTCTAGAACTGTACCTGATCTCCACAATGATAAAACCAGAAAACCAAAATACTGGGCGACGACGTTTATTGCAAGTGGACTGGGAAAGCAAGATTTAAGTGAAGCACGACAAAAGCAAATGATGACAAACCAGCAGCAAGCGACCGGAAGTTGTTATAATTAATTTGACCTTGGACGGTCGAACAAAACGAGAGAAATGCAGACATGCATACAAACAATCGCAATGATGCCAACGGTCGAAATAAATAGCAAAACAGTTGGAATACGTGGCAAACCAAGAGTGTCTCTACAGATGTCCCCCTAGAAGGCTTCAAGCTTGAAAGCCTTCGACAAAATCAAAAGAAAACTGAGTTAGAGACACAGAAGTTACCGTGGGGTGAGTGGGGGCAGGGGTATTCCAGAACCGCTACGTATGCCACGTTAAAGAAGGTTGGTGACGATGAAGAGGGGTCAGTCCGCTTGCAATATCCGGAATCGTCCATGCGTCCCTAAGGTGGTGCTGTCGGAGCGGGCTACCCAACCCACCAAAACTCAAGGAGAAAAAGATGGGAGGTAGGCTTTCCCCACTGCTGCAACGACAGACGGGAGTGTGCTCTCCCCCACCGTGACCTGCGCGCGACCTATAATGTAGAAAGAAAATGAGTACCTGGCGAGCAAAAGAAAATATATACAGGCTCACCATTGTAACCATTCAGTGGCTATTGAACTGCACGTTGTGTTGCGTAAAATGTTTTTTTGTCGTTTTTGTGTTTTGCGTTTTTTGTTGTTTCTAAAATGGGAAGGTTACTGGGAAAGAAAAAAACTACGTGTAGTAAACAACTTCAACAAAACGTGCTGGGAAATGGACGCGACGTCCTGATCGCGTGTGGCGCGGGGCAGGTGGTGTGGGGGTGTCCGGCAAAGGTGATGGTGTAGGGACGGGGGCTGCTGCAGATGACTGCGGAGAAGCTCGGGCCATGTCGTCGTCAACATATGCGACTTTGAGGCGATCGACGGAAACGGTGTCATGACGACCATGACGGTCGATCGTGAAATGCTTCGATGCTCGTCGAAGCACTCTGAAGGGGCCCGAGTAAGGTGGCTGAAGCGGCTTGCGTACTTCATCACACCGGACGAGTACATGTGAACAGGTGGCCAAATCCTTGTGCATTTGCACTGGCCTATTTTGTTCACGGGGAGGTGTTGGTTGTATTTGCCGCATATATTGGGATAATTTAGAAGCAAAAGTCGAGGGAAGAGAAGACGTTAATGAAGGGGGCGAAACAAATTCACCAGGCAGACGCAATGTGCAGCCATAAACCAATTCTGCCGGGGTGCATTGTAGGTCAGCCTTCAGTGTGTTTCGAATCCCTAGAAGTACAAGAGGGAGGACTTCGCTCCATGCCGGATTAGTGGTGGCACAAAGCGAAGCTTTAAGCTGCCTATGGAAACGTTCCACTAAACCATTCGAGGACGGATGGTATGCCGTGGTACGAATGCGTCGGCATCCAAGAAAGTTCGTCATAGCTTCGAATGTTGAGCATTCGAAATGTGAACCGCGGTCCGTCGTAATGGTTGTAGGGCATCCGTAGTTGGCCACCCAACGTTCCAAGAAAGCTTGCACGACAGCCTCAGAGGAGCAATTCTTCAGTGGGATGGCATCCGGCCATCTTGAAAATCGGTCGACACAGGTTAAAATGTAAACGTAGCCACGTGAAGGCGGCAAGGGTCCAACTGAAATCTGAGTGGACGTGTGTGTTTATGCACCTTGGAACGTTGGCACTGTAGGCAAGCGCGTGCCCAACTACGAACGTCAGAGTTAACCTTAGGCCAGACAAACCTATCCGTTACCAACTTAACCGTGGCGCGAATACCTGGGTGCGAGAGGTTGTGAAGCTGATTGAAGACAGCACGCCGGTAAGCTAGTGGCACTACAGGTCTCGGAATACCTGTAGTCATATCGCAAAGGATGGTTCCGTCTGCATTAGGCAGCGGAATGGCGCGTAGCTTCAAGGAGCAACGTTGTAAAGAAGTTTGGAAATCAGGCTCTCGCGCCTGGGCCGCAGCCAAATCATTAAGGTCAACGGAAGAGGGTGTGACTAAGGTGGCATGGACGCGTGAAAGAGCGTCAGCGACAGGGTTAAGGGCACCTGAAACATGTCGTATGTCGCAGGTAAACTGCGAAACCTAGTCCAGGTGTCCAATCTCCCTGGGGAAGTACCTGTCTGATGAAGATGCGAGTGCGTATACTAAGGGCTTGTGATCCGTAAACACGATGAAGGGGCGACCTTCCAATGCATGGCGGAAATGGCGGATACCTAGGTAAATAGCAAGTAATTCCCTTCCAAACGTGCTATACCGTGATTCGGCAGGTAACAAGCGTTTGGAGAAGAAACCTAGGGGTTGCCATTGGTCGTTCACAAGCTGTTGTAGTACGGCACCGACGGCTACATCCGAGGCATCAGTAAAGAGGGAAAGTGGGGCCTGAGGGTCTGGGTGGGCTAGAAGGGCAACATTAGATATAGCCTTTTTAAGCTCGACGAAAGCCGTGCGCGCTGCGTCCGTAAAATTGAATTTACGTGTACCGCCTCGGAGTAAGTCCGTGAGGGGTTGCAGGAGTTGCGCACAATGAGGGATAAACCGCCGGTAGTAATTCACCAAGCCGGCGAAACGTCGTAGCTGCTTGAACGATGTTGGTTCTGGGAAGTCATTGACGGCGCCTACCTTCGCTGGTAAAACTTGGATGCCAGCGGCAGAAATGATGTGGCCTAAGAATTCGATACTACTTTTTCCAAGCTCGCACTTAGCTGGATTGATGGTTACGCCATGTTTGACTAACCTGGCGAACAAGGAACGCAAATGTTGAAAATGTTCTTCTTCGGAAGAACTGGCCACTAATATGTCATCTAAGTAGGGGTAGACGAAATCCAGGCCTCGGCATACTTCGTGGATGAAACGCTGGAATGTTTGTGCAGCGTTACTAAGGCCGAATGGCATTCGAAGAAATTCGAATAAGCCAAAAGGCGTGATAACGGCCGTTTTAGGGATATCCGCCTCCTCTACTGGGATCTGGTGATAGGCGCGAACCAGATCGATCTTACTAAATAGAGTTTTGCCGGAAAGGCAAGCTGTCAGATCTTGTATGTGAGGGATGGGGTACTTATCAGGGATTGTGACCTTGTTGAGGCCACGGTAATCGCCACAAGGGCGCCAGTCACCTGATTTCTTTGGGACCATATGAAGCAAAGAGGCCACATGGAGTTTCAGAAGGGCGGATTA
>LOND01010279.1:2681-15080 GCA_014220965.1 Paragonimus kellicotti
CAGCCCACAAGTATGTCGGACAAAATGATTTGCACTCTACTGGAGGTCAGTGGTGTACTCTCCAATCTTGTCAGCCCAGGCAGCTTGGCTTCGGCTGTCGTCCATTATGGTGATATCGACTGCCACAGTCATGTTGTCAAGACTCGCAATCGCGTTGCTTTAACGAAAGAGATCGGCGTTGGTGCTGGTAGCTTTTTGTAGACTGCATATCTGAGATTGCGTGGTCTTTTTGACAGGTCCTTGGTCACACGGTTGTGGCAAGCACAACTCATGTCGTATGTGATCCAGTCTGATTGAAGAGTATTAACGGAACCTATAGACTGACTGCTGTTACCACGGCACAGAACTGAGTAGTCACTCAGATAACCTCGATGCTTCCCGATGTCAATCCGTAAAGGATCGCATCGAATTGCACCAGTGGAGATCTTGAGGAAAATGTGAACTGACTAAAGCTGCCAACTATTGCATAGTACAGACCAGCCCACTTCTCGACCGTGAAACAGAAGATATGGTCTGTCCATCTATGCTACATGGGATTTCTCCTTGTTTGTCGCCGTCACACTCTGAACGCCTACCGGAACGCTGAGGTCTCTCGTAATTGGAGCAGACGAATCACTTCCGACCACGTTACTCAGAGTTGGACATCGGCTGGACAACAGTCTCTCCGCCTATGATTTGTCCGAACTGGGAATAGTGGTAAGCGAATAAAGAATACTCAGACCAACCAAATGAATTGCGCTGTGAGTGTAATTGGTTGGAGTTTCTCTGGGTAGGCGGAGGCAGTACCGAACAAACTGGCGGATTTTAAAACCAATAGTATGGTGGTATATTGCGCGTGACGTCAAATCAGAACTAAAAAGCTATTCATCTTGGGAATCAGGTACTGCCTCAACAAGTATTCACGTCGAAGCAGTTTCGGAGGCACTTTGAAATTTATCCATTATCGTACAGTGGCCAGATCACTTCCGTGATATAACTATTCCCCTACTACGTGAGTTCACTCACAGTCTACAATGGCTAGAATATGTGTATTAAATATTGTGTTCCTGGCTATATTACACTGCGGTGTACGTAAGTCAGATTGTTAAAAAACATGTGAATACTACATTAATCAACTTGCTTTCAGATGCAGGAAACACACGTGAGCACCATATCACTATAATTTCGTATGCACACGATATGTATATATGACGATCCATAAAAGTCATCTCACTCAACAAGCGGATAGGCTGGAACGCAGTTGCAGATTTATGTCCTTACTAAATCGATGAGTTTCTAAAGTCTGACACGCATATTTCAAATCACAACTAAACGATTCTATCCTTGTTTCCAAACACCTCAGACCGCACGTTCAACTCGCGTAAGAATACCGCGACTCTTTATGTGGTAAACTTATATTCATAGCGATTTTACTCGTTTGAGGTTCAAAATTTCAAAATACTGTCTATGATAGTCTAACAATCCACGAAACCTTTTACTAAAGAAGTTTTATTCCAACTTATGAAAAACGTGCTCAAGTTTGTCGTTGTCAATTTTATTTTTGTAGCCTCGATAGAAGGTGAGTTAAATCAAATCACTTTTCTTAACCCTCCAACTGACTGAATATAACGATCAACATGGCTAGAGGATTCGTATTGAAAGATGCACACACACCATTCAGCTAATCCGATCAGTCACACGCACGACTAACACAAATTGATTAATGGTCAGACTATGTAATACAAAAACAGGGTGAAACGGATCTGAGTTAAAATAACCAAAAATGGCCTAGTCAGTGTCTCGATAAATTAAAATCCGGCATCAGTAACATTTGGATGAATATCACTAGGTGATACGCGTTTGGTAAACATCGCCCCCAAGAATGTCATTAACCTGAGTGCTGGATCAATAACAGTGCTGCAAAATAGTTAACAAAGTCAGACAAATGGCTTACAAACAACGGACATTTAACAGTAGATGAAGTTACGTGTTTGTTGGAGTAAATTACCCCTTGAAACGAGTACTTTGAAATGTATGTAGTTGTTCTTTGCGGCAGTGTTTAATAGCAAATCATTTTGACTGAGTTGAGTCACACATATTTCATCTGTTTGCTTTGTACCTTGTCCCGCTACGTTGTCTTCAACAGAAACAATGAGCGATCACACTTCCAAACAAAGCAATAGGTTTTAACCACCCTATATTGCGGTTTGATGAATTTGCGGACGAGTGGATTAAAACTTTGTCCCACAACATACTACGGTTGCTAGCTTGCAACAGTCTCCATTTGTTTTTGCTCACTAAATGACGACGCAGGCGAAATCGGTTTTGCTCTGTTAATATCGCGAGAGAGTTTTCAACAGCTCAAATATGTGAACGGTTGGCGTCCAATTCTCATATAATGACATCAAAGTTTATTGGAATCTGTAGGGATCACGACTGCTGCTGATAGTGAATCCTAAACAAAACCATCGGGATAGGTTTGAAGCGTTTTAATTGGAATCCTCTATGGACACGTCATCTTTTTCACTGATGTATTGTATGAATTGAACAAGATTCATAAGTGATCGCGACTGACCCGTTTTCACAGACTTTCCAATCAGACCCTTTCCAAAAATATCACACTCGACTTTCGTTCCGTTAGAGCTAGTTAGTGATGTACATCTTTGTCACAATCAGGATTAGAACTCCGGCTATGCATTTACGAGACAACCGTGTTGAACACCACGTGACTGACCTCACACTGGGCACGACTGAATTATCGTATGCGAACGATCAGCCACGTCTGCCTTGTGAATACCGCTTGATCTTCATTTAGCATTCATACTGTAAAACTGCATACTGGGATTTTTCATCGGTACTTTTAATTTCAGTTCACTCTACGAGTAAGGTTTACATGAACACAGGTCAAACATTTGAGTTACAAAATCCAATGCAAAACGTAAACTATTCCCCTACCCTTCGT
Source organism: Paragonimus kellicotti (assembly GCA_014220965.1). Taxonomy (NCBI): domain Eukaryota; kingdom Metazoa; phylum Platyhelminthes; class Trematoda; order Plagiorchiida; family Troglotrematidae; genus Paragonimus; species Paragonimus kellicotti. The sequence continues at coordinate 5,623 of LOND01010279.1, forward strand.
TTATGTGCCCCCAAGTTCATGTGTGGTTGAATGTTGTGGTTGTAAATTTCACTAATGCTACTATCATTGATAATATTAGTACTATCATTAAGAACAACGGTTTGGAAAATCATTGAAGGTTAACGGCGAACATGGGCATCGTCGACCTATACGTCAGAAAAATTTCAAAAATAACCTTTATTGGTCGGTTGAAGCCTTGTTTATTTTTTTAAATAAGTTACCAGAGTGACTAAGGAATTAACTGTACTTTTGTTTCAATTATTGACGGTCGATGCTGTGTTCATCATGATAAAAATCAAGCAATCTACATTACTAAAAACTCACGTATTGAGGCTTCTAAACAAAACAGTTTGTTAGATTATCTGGTGTCAGTCAGTCCATCAGGTTTGATGCCGTTCTAGTTTCAGTTGACAAGTTCAAAAATGAAATTTATCAGAGAAAAGTTATGTGTTTGAGGACAAATGTTGACAGACCTTTTTGCAGATTTGATGAATACATAGAGATCCAATTGTCAAAACTTCTATTCTCATTGAGGTTCAAGTCAGCGACGACAACCGCATGTACTTCATTAGATGGACAGCGAGGCTATGCGGGAACCTTAGGATATTCAAATTTGAACTCCACAGCTTGCTCACCCTTAGTTGTTAATCCCAAGGAATGGATACTTAAGGTATGGTTACTTCAAACAAAAAAGTTGCAGTGTATAAAAGGTTCTACCGAATGAAATCCTCTTTTATGTGAACCATTCTGGATGTTGGCATTTAATGTAAGGCGTAATAGTTTGCATACTTTTCCTCCAAAGAATAAATGAAACCTGATTTCCCCTTTGCTTTTTTTTCAAAGATATCCATTGGCCTTGTAAGTGAACTACTTGAGTTTACTTTAAAAACCTTCCTGGTTATTGTTAATATATATATAGTTTTAGAAAATAGACAATAGACAAAAGTGTGATTTTCTTTCGTTGCAAAGAATGGTGTTTTTCATATTCAGTTTGCTTCTAACTAGCTAAGCATCACTTTTAAAATAATCATTTTCAAATCCATGTTTTGAGAAAGATCATGCGCGTATCTATGTTTACCTAATTATTGAGATGACCGCAGTTATCAGCTAAGAGGTTGTTAGTCACTTTTCTCATTGGTTATTTACCATAGTTGTTCGTGAAAACCTCAATTACAGTGAGTTACTTTCTGGTATGCTACTAACAGATTAATCGTCCAATAATTTCAAGTAGGTATTGCTAGTTGCTTTTAGAGCACAGTATGAAACAAGTGTAGATAGTGAAGGCTGCATCTCTTACATTTGTGAGTCCGGTTGTCTCACCAACCGGTAGCAGTAGGAAAATATCAATTCGATTTTTGCACTGTGAAGTGTTTTTAACACATATTGTAACTCAGGTTAATTTCAGTTTAATTCCGTATGAAAACTTTACAGCCATAAGTGAATAGTTGGTAGATTTTCAATGAAACGTACATTTGATATCCCAACCGAAGCTATCAAACTTTCGCCATCGGTTCTGATTAAAGTGGTTACCCATTAGTTATTTTGAAGTAGTGATGTTTGTGCGATGCTCGTGACGATCGCCGGCCATCACCAAAAAGTCCAAACGGTTTCTATCAAACAAAGAATTGATCTACGTATCCCTCGATACGTACGTTTAATTTCCAGTCTGAACACATTAAGAATAAATAACGCAAATGATATCCCAGTCAGCTACCCTGGTTATGAGAGCCAACCGACAGCCTACCAACCACACAAACAGTTGGGGAAAACACGTTTGTTGCATAAGGATTTGTATCCCATCGGATGAAAGTACGTGCCCCGCTACATTACCAGTTCGCACTGTTGGCGTCCACAAACATTTGGTTACCTAAGTGTCCTTCCTGAATTGGAACTTTGGTCTGTCAACGAACAACTAGAAAACTTTAGATTAAACTAAATGCACACTATTCACTCTGGATTAAAGCTTCTGTGTAAAAAATCGATGTTTTCTCTTGTCAAAGCTCACTGCTTATGCATACACCTAATGTCAGCTGAATGTAAGAGCAAAGCTCGAGTCAAGCGTTATTATTCAAATGCAACTAGCTGAAACCTCTACCAGAATTAGAAAGTCAGGACTAAATTGGGATCGGAGTAATTCGGTCTATATCAAATCCCTCAACTACTTCTCAGCAACCAAACTTAGTCAAATCGCTGTAACGATCCGTACAGTTTTGACCAGTCCAGTGTGGTCGTCCAGTGAATCGTATTCATCCAATCGGTCACTCGTTGTCACATTAATAGGATAATAAGTGTTTCAAGTATGCTCAGTGTAAAACATATAGAATCAAATTAGCAACAGCTGGATGACAAAACTAATGGATCTGTATGAATCAAAAAGAGCGTTTAGCCTGGCGCCAAGGCAAGTAACGTACTAGACGAGTATGAGCAAGATTCGGAACGGTGCCTCAGGTTTGTTTGTCCTGGATAAACCAAACAGTTGTGACTCTGTAGGATCGCTCAACTGAGACTAACTGGAAGTGCATCCACTATTTATTGTGTATGGAAGAATCACTTCACAGTGTGTGTACTACTACATCCGATGAGCTTACACGGTTTAGAATAAAATGCAAAATTTTTCAATGGCGATGCCATAACCCCTACAAGTGAAATGTGTCCCTACAGTTCTTCACTATAGTATTCAAAAGAAGTCGAAGACTTAAAAACAGTTATGTAAAAACCATGTGTGTCGTCCAATGCCAAATAAATTAATAGAGGACAATGCTGTTGTTTGTAGTGAACGATAAATCGAGTTTTCACTGCATCAATAAAGTGCAAAGTCGAGGATGATGAGGAATGCGAATCACACCGTAGATGAACTGACTGAAGTATCAGTGAATTTTATTTGGACAGACAGAAGGATTCGGGAGTAAGATCCCGTCAAATATGTTCCACATACATGCTTCTAAGCATGAATCTGGTTTGAAGTAATTAACATACAGTTGTCTGAGTTACTCCGCCTAATGTTTCCAGAAAAGATCATTCAATAAACCAACATTTTTATTCTAGGTTGTGGGACATGAGTCAAAAATGTCAACAAAACGACTTTACGAACATTTTAAATTGTTTGAATTGCTTGCATTTGCATGTTAGCGCAAATTTCATTTTCTATCAATCAACATCTGTTCATTTGAATTGTACACTCAGTCGATATCTAGTCTATTAAGTTGTCTGCCTACTGCTGCCAGCTAGAGCGTAATGGAAAAATTGTTGAATATTAATAATTGCATTATCTTGGAATACACCACATAATCTTTCTGACTAGACTACGCGTCACACAACGACACCGTATGGAATTGGGTATCTGCGTAAAATCAACAGCATTCCAACGCTACCTTCAATCTGCTCACATCAAGCCTGACGTTCTAAATCTTGTCACCCAGAATGAAATATAGCAGTTACTGGTAGTACTCCGTTACATGCTTTTAGAAAGTTTTATCGAGTTGTTGATTCATATTTTAAATACACTTATTTTTAGGCTGAACGGCTCCATTGGTCGCAAATGATTTCACTAGGCACCGTATTCATTCTGGAAATTTTTATAGAGAATTTGTGTTTGCTGTACGAGTCCACTTGAATATAATGTGATAAATTACTATTGTCTATGATGTTAAAAATTTGCGGTCCCACTAATGAAAACTCTTCTTGTTTAGGGCAGGTTTCTTGCAAACTAAAATGTATAGCATTCCAAAATTATTTTTAACGTTGGAACGTTTGGATGAATGTAAAATATCAGTTCACACTACCGTCAAGATTGTCGAACCGCAGATTAGCCGATTGCCGGAAATGAGGTAGTTAATATCTGCTCTGTTGTTAACAGCATCCCACTACATTTCAAGTTTTCTGTTTCCCTTTTTAATTATACGGTTTATAATCGTTTACTTTCTACCATAAATCCAAAGTAATATTACCGTTGTGGTATAAGATATAAGAAAAGATCTGTGGGCTTGAGATATTGCGGTTGAACGGATTGTTGTTTTAATATGGTCATACATTTGTCTCATATTCTACGTCATACACGTTAGCTGTTAACTGGGAGGCGGTGCTCAGAACTGTTATGAACATAACACTCAGTTTTGGTTGAGTTGTTGTTGATACTACAGAGCGTGTGCAATCACTTCCAACTTGTCGTTCATTTGACATCCGTGGAAGTAAACTCTGGTTATGAGAGCTTATATCTAGTTGACTGTTCTAAGCAAATTTTGAAAGTTTTGCAGCGAGTAAGACATAGAAAGACAGAACCTTCCAAGCCTGACCTGTTATTTGACCAGTAATTTGTAAACACACAAACTGTACACTAACCACTCAAGGTTATTCAACTCAAAATCAGTTTTGGCTCCATACCTTACATATAACATCAAAAACTTTGACTATCAAAATGCCTGTCGACCTGACGTTCCGCGTTTTAATTAAATTGCCGATTCAAACTATCAGAAACTATCATCGAGATTACTTTAGTTCCACACACCTCAGTAACAGTAGAAGATGAGCATAACCTCTTTGTGAAGTTAAAAATCAGAATTTATCAGGATGTGTGTGTACGTTGCCGTCAAAATTCGGTGGTAGAAACACAAGCCTATGCCGTTGAATATCACGTGTTTTAATGTCACCACTCACCACAGACTGGCTTTCACCTAGTCTAATTTTCTAGTCTACATTTTCGAAATTTTACCTTCAAACCATGCTAGGATGTGTATTTAATTTTCATGGTGTGATAACTTCAGCCAACGCTTCAGGATCAACTAAAGCGAGTACTAAATACTGTCACAATAAGTCAACTCAAAGTACAGTCTAGACGATCTCGTTGTAATGTCTGTCGAAATACTGTGTCCAACTGTTCCACAGTTTGATCAACTCCATAAACGCTTGATAAAATGTTGAATTTTTTGGGCAAAAACTACGTTCAGGCGATTAAATTAGCCTAATAGTAATGAAAATACACCATGCCGAGGTTAATTTTCCAACATGTTTGTGTAGGGCGGCTTAACAGGCTTGTCTAAGCAGGTAATTCCACTAGAACTTGTTTCGCTTATATGATGTGTGAAATGAAACGAGGTATTTCCTGAGACCGTAAAATAACTGCGTGTCGATCTCTTGTCGCGTAGGAATAGCATAGGACTGTAATTATGGCTACCACCGTCATTTGTTTGTTAACGCATTAAGGCTTATGTAATCAACTTGGTACTAGATCTGCAGGAGATCTGGTAAATGATTTGGCTCAGTGAATTGTTGATCTGAATACATTAGAAAACGGTCACTCAGTAATTCGATCAGCAGGAGGATACAGAACTTGCTAAGACGAGGCTATTGATACAATTAAATAATAGACCAAAAAATATGTTTGTGAATAACGACTCAGGATCTCATGTATTATTTTTATGAAAACAGAATTGATTGCTTCTAGGAGGGCATAATTTGCTATGTCTCACAGTATGCATTGTAACTTGCAGTGTCGTTAGGAGGACAAGCTTGGATGACTCGATCACAGTATAAATAAACAGGAAATATCGTTGTTGTTTTGGATTGCGTTAAATTGGAAATATTAATCCAGACACCAAGAGTCATATTCAGCAGTTGTTTTCCAAGTTATTTTCACATGTGTTAGAGAATAGTAAATACAAGCATGTCAGTTCCAAACCAAGTCATCTAACTAATTGTTTGTGTAACCCTTGAGTCATCTTTCCGTTTATCTTCACAACCGTTATCATCTTCGTCGACGGTTTTTGTTGATACATTGTGATATGAAATCATGTCCAAATTGTATGCTCCAGATTGTTATGGTGTAACGCAACTAAAGTCTGTTGTAAGTTGCAGTACTATTTCATATTCTCGTTTGGGACTATTGTGTTGTATCTTACTCCAGTGATGGCTATTCCCCACATGCACTGTGCTTATTGTATGGAGATAACAGGACATCCCGTTCAACTTTTGAACAAAAATATTAAGCTAAAAACATTACCTTGTGTGAATCTACCGTCGCCTCGTACGCCATCTGTAATAATAATAATATGATTATTATTAACGCATTGGTATGTCTGCATTTACTTACATTATGAAGTTTGATTGGGCATGCACCACCCTTGGACAATGTGAAAGATTTTATTAACCGAAATGGGTGGAACAACGTAAGAGAGTTGGAGCTGCAGTTAACTTTGTACTCTCACTCGAATTCCTGTTGGTCGAGTCTATGGTTTCTTCGAAGAGACACTTCTACATTTTCTTTAACGAATTACGCCCTGTTGTTGGTCTGATTTAGTATCTGGTGGATAGCTCACGAATTGAAAACTATTTTTTAAAACAAGACCAATCTTGGCTTCTGATTCCTCATCTACTCTGACTACACACTGACAAAACTATAAATTTTAGTTGATAAATGGATTGAAAGAGTTTAAAACACGTAGATGCGACAATTCAACGTCAGTTGTGCACAGCCATTTACAATAATCGATAATCAGTAGTTAATGATTCTAAACAATCAGTTATGATGAAATTTTCCTCAAAACAATATTTCAAAATACTCGGGTGAAAACCGGGCAAACAGTTCATTTAGGAGTAATAGACGAGAATTACTTGGCTATAAGGCTGACGCATGACTGTGGAACATCATGTACGTTCACACCACGAATGCGGTGATATATCCAGAACAGTAGGCATTATTTATCTTCTTACGAACACACACGTGTGGTACAATAGTCATGATAATGTAGTGGTCATTACCTTTACTGGCAGGCCATCTTAAAAAATTGCATGACATTAAAAATGTGTATTGCTAATAACAAACTGAAGATCAACGGAAATGCGTAGCGAGGACAAACAGCTTCCACGTTGTTGGCTACCTGGTGTGAGAATAAGCAGTACTACCAAAAATGGTTTTTCGTCAAATGCCAACATTAAAAATGTTAGACACCTTAACAATGATAGAATCAACTATTGCTGTGATAATACACCGATACCCACAGCGAAAGCAGTAAATTTGTAGCAGTACCACATTATCGTGTAAAACCGGGTTGGGAGTTCAAAGTTTTGCACCAAAAATCTCTTAGTTGACAATAAAAGCATCACAGCGCTTCAAGTAACCGGAAGGAATTGTGTACTGGTGTCATAACTATCGCGTAATGTTGCATCAGGTTGAAACGTAACCATATGTAAACTGTGTAATATTTCCCCATATAGCAGAATGAGTTTTTGTACATGAAAACAATTGAACTCTAATTATCGTGGTTAGCAAAGCTGTCTATACCATAAGTTACAGTTTGCTTTCGGTTGCTGTCGAAAAACTAATATAGAAGTCAACAATGCAACTAATGACCAGACTTTCGTTGAGTTACGTCCCAATAACTTAAAACTTCATTGAATACTCTCTTAAGTAATGCATTTTTGGCCCAGTACTCCATATCAGCAGAAGGCCGAACGTTCCTTTGGCTATTCGTACAAATCACAGACGTTGATTAATAAAAAATATAATTTAGAACTATTGCGATGCAAGTGAAGCCAGCATATCTTCGAGCAGTCGCATAGAACTGACTCGTAATTTATTGCTTAAAACATTACAAAGCTGTTTATAAACAATCAACAGTGTCTGATTGCTCGCAGCACCAAATTTCCAGTGATTTCTCAACGAGTATTCGTGGTCATATTTATGTAATCATGTTTGAACTCTTCTCGTCCTAGCTTCCTATTTAGCATTCCAAGGTAATCTGCAACCGACTGGTGAGTCATCGTCCATTAGCTTCCTGCAAAAAATGAACTTAACGTCAAAGCGCATGAGCACAGCTCAAACATGGTGTTCTGTTTGCATCCTCGAACAGAAAGTACCTTGCAACAGTAGTATTCCAGCTAGTTTTTTGAGAAAGATATTCCTTGCAGTATGAAAGTAGAATTGATCAGTGCCTATGATACACAATTATACTAATAGTCATTACTGACCCGCTAAACATGTACCTAAATGACGTTTCGATTAGAAACAGGAGTTATAAGGTTTGGACTATCGCTATTCTACAGAAGACATAAATTTCGTTGCATTCACAGTATTGTTGAAAAAAAATGCTTTATTGAGCAGCACAAGCTAATTATCACGACTGATCGCTAAATGTAATGGGATCGACTTGTCGATGACGTCCTAATCATGATATTGTAATGTTTCAGTATTAGCTCAAAATGGCCTAAGAAATATGATGCAATCTGAATTGACCTGCAAGGGATTGGAAAAATGCTAAGCGGCTTAGCAGCAAGGTCGACGCTAATCAATAACATTATTCACGTGTATGTCTGAGAAGTCATCGTGATCATCAAAAACATTTTCAAAGCGGTGGATGATAATAATATTTTATGGAACATCTACTTGCAACACATTCGTTTGATTGAAACTTTTCAAGATAACTGTCATACAGTTCGTATTACTAATAATTGAGCAAGTTTTTTTTATTTCGAGTGGAAATGACGTTTAGGTTCAAGAAAGTGTGTATATGATTAGTTCCCTGGTACTTCCCTCAGCACTTCCCCAAACTACCCCACCTACCAGTGAGTTACTAATCAGTATTTTCATGCAAAAGTAATCATCTAATAAATAGGACGAAATAAATCAAGGTCTATGACAGTATTTTATAACCAGGATCAATATATTCATTGTTCGGGGCAATCTGTTGGAATTGGCATGTTTCAAAGTTTGTGTCATAGTGACTGTTGTTAAACTGAATGCTCCGTTGCAATTGATATGAAAATAACAAACTTTGGATCAAGTGCGCAACAAGAGCTTTTGTGAGGTATCCCTAGGAATGATCAGACCGATTTGTTACCGAGTACTGCCATCATGATGTCACAGCCTTTCTGCACTAAGTCAAGGTAACAATGTAAACTGAATCTTGCCATTTGAAGAGGATCGGCATGTAACGTGCGATCTCTATGTAAGCTATTGATCGAAACGCTTGTGTGGTAATAGTAGGTGATTGCATTTCTCGAATCTGGTGGTTTGGAAAATCATTGTGTCATCCGTCAACCTTAGCAATTTATTCAGTTCATTATTTAGTGACTGACGGAACTTGATCTCCGATCACATGCGTGCTCATCACAAATAAAAATTCCAGTAAGCAAATTGGCCTAATCGTCATATTATCTGTACTCCAAGGTATGCATGATAAGCCAGGTTGCCCGTCGTACAATTCCAACAGTTACAGATAAAGTGGCACATCTGTGAACCAGAAGCTTCATTTTTCGAGAAGTTCGCTCAACAGTGTGTTCACGATTCTAGAAATCAATCCGTTTCAAATGAATTTCCTATGCAAATTTCATTTACATTACAAAGTTAAGCATCCAAAACGTCTTCGTTACGGTCCGGGATGTACGGTACTAATGCGGCATATGGAGAATTAGTTCGTTCAGTAGTACGTAGCAAAATCAATGTGTTGAAAGTATATCCGTAAAAA
>LOND01010287.1:5624-16985 GCA_014220965.1 Paragonimus kellicotti
CTGTTTGAGACCGACCGAAGATTCAATTACACAACAACATGTGAATGGTCGGTAGTTTGGTTTATTGATGATGTTTCAACACAGTTCTGTATAACTGAACAACGTCAACTAAAAAGTAATGATTACGGATTTAAAGTTGCCGGAACATATTAGCATACGACGGTAAAACCTGTTGTACAATCTTCCAGACGTAAAAAATGACCTATATGGTCGTTCTGATTCACAATATGTAGTCTGTATGGATTCTACTTTGTGCACACTGCGGACGCATAAAACAGATTGTGTGAAGTTGTTTATGGTGCAATGATCATTAACAGATGGTACGCAAAACAACAACACTAAGGCATGTTTACTTGTATTCTCCGACCATTTGTGACTGCGTTGAAGTGCACTCACTATGTTAAGTTTGTTGAAGGTTGTTTCGTACATTAGACGTTGTGTGTTTGGTATGGTATCAAATGTCGAATTTGTCGAATTATGTTTTGTTTGTTTGTAGAAAGTCAACCCTATACTTTCCTTCTATACCTACTGCTACGTTCAGTGCACAGTTATGATAAGGTTTGTAGCATGACTGCAAGCAGAGAATGTATCTCTATTTTCCCCTATTTAAAGCTGGTAGCCATTTTACGAGACCGTTTTTCGGTCAATCCATCCTGCTGGATACGTTGAATATCTGGTTAATTCACAATTAAGTACTTTTAACTGGTTCGTGACAGTTTGGAATAATCCACTCAATGACGGTTAACTCACAGTTCTACTAACGGTAATTCAGACAGCTAGTTTTCCACAAACAGGAGTCATCAATGCGCGTAAATCCTCTGCACATGAGTGAACTTGCTGCTCAGTTATACACATCATTTCTCATCAAAAGTCCCTATCACTGGTCCTGTATTAGTTGGACATGGTCGAGCAAACTGCTCCTACCATTCATTTCATACCGCAGATATTTTTGCCTGGTTTGTTCGAAATAGTTATAAGCTGTATAATGTGTTGTTATCTGACAAGACGTGAGGAACCAAATGGTTAAGTTTACTGGTGTGCATTAGTGTACTTTTCTGATAGCTGTGAACAGTGGTGGTGTCGTTCGTAGCTCGGGTTGATGGTTTTGGTATTGGTATGTTCGCCGAGCTTGGCATTTAGGTTGCAAACGTTTCATCACCAAACGAGGTGACATCATCAGTGCGTAAGTGTTTCAGCGTATAGTTTTTGAGCGTGGAGGTTGGTGAAGTGCGATGGATGCCTGCTCTTATATAGCAGAGTGAGTTGACCTTCTGACCTGAGTTCTGGTTGGTCGCTTTCTGTTGTTCATGACCTTTGACCTGATTCACCATTGGTTGATTCTTGATGTATTTGAACTTTGACCCGATGTCCGATTGGTTATTTCCTGTCGTCCTTGAGTCTTTGACTTGAAGCCTGATTGGCTGTGCCAGCTGCCGACACCAATTAAGTCACACAATAGGAACGGGGCTAGCAAGATTAGCAATCGACAAGTCAAGTACTCAGCAGGAATAAGACAACATAAGCGAATGGATCGGAAGTGGGTGGTGTAATGAGATTGGACTGGGGCGGTTTCTTGTTTGAAGAAGATTCAGCCAATCAGTGTACGCGCACAAGCTACTACAGACGGAATTCTGGTCACAACAATTAGTGGTCATAAGTGGTGTAGTAAGGACGAGCGATCGTACAATACTACTCACACCATCACTATTCAGTAGTGAGGCAGGAATATGAATTCTGACACAGAAATAGCCGCGAGAAACATACAAGAAGAAGCATTGGAGTGCAACGTGGCATGAAATGGTTCTTGGTACATAAAGGAACTGAGCATTGGCGTCCGTGGCAACCGTGACGTTCTGAGACCAGTGTCGTACGCAGATGAATGTTTTTGTTTGTAGTCATGGTACGCCTGTCGCCTAATAGCAGTTGTAAATACTGTTGGTCATTTCTGAACAAGCGCTGTTTTCCAATAAACTGGGACTGCTTAATGGTGCTCACATTCCTGTTCTGATTTTCTCTCGGATGGCCAACTCAGTACGCGAGTGATTACATATTCGCACCGTGTCGTCCGTTTTTAGCACCGTGAATATGTGTAATGGACAAGTGGGTATGCGCTAGACATTCGACCACTAACAATCTAAGACGTCATTTCTGCAAGCAATCGAAACATTGTTCCAACAGGCATTGAACTAACAGGACGCAGTAGGGTTTGACAACAACTCGTATTTGGAAATATGATAAGTAGTTAGCTCTAGCCTAGTCTGGGACCAACGGCAGCAACCAAGAGAAGAAAGAAAAGAAGCGCGAGGTGGGCTACCGCCCACTCGGCGGCACTCAAAAGCGCGCCAAGCGAAAAGTGCGTGGAACCTTCGAGTGCGTTAAACAACGCTCGAAAAGGTTCGGGCTAAACGACCTTGAAGAATGAAATGACAAATGAATCGTGCTGTGTGTGTGTACATCTTTTGCAATGTCAAAACGTTCACCTCGTATCTGATTGGCTACTAACGCTCGCGTGATACATCGCGACTATGATTGGTTTAATTCTAACTCGTTCACTGGTTTAATGTCACGTGTGTACGTCTGCTCGGCAGATTGCATACATACTGTTTACGCTCGTTATCACTGCCTTGTGTTCTGATTTACGATACAACATGTGGCGTCGTGCTCAATGCACCTGCAACATTTTGGGTGGGTCCATTAGTATTTCCAATGCCAGATTCGTGGATTACATGGAAAACGACGTTTACAGATTACTTAGGATTTGCTCAATGTTAGACCTGACAGAGCCAACTAAACTAAAACTTCTTCGCAATCATCTGGGTACTGAAGGGCAGAGACAGTTTGACATTCATTCTCTGCGTCATAAAACCACCCTAGAGGATGCTTTAAACACTATTGACAAAATACTAGGGGCCGTTACCAACGTATACGCCTCCAGGTTTACTTTTTCTCGCATCAGTCAGCAAACTGGAGAACCACTGGAAGGATTCATTTCTCGACTTATAAGAGCCATCCGTCCGTGCGAGTATTCTAAAATACCTACTAAGAAACTTGAAGACTGCATGCTCATACAACAGTTTATCTTTGGAGTACGAAATGAAAAAATTCGTGAATCTCTCTTGACTGAGGATGCATCCAAATTATCTTGGGAGAAGGCCTGTGAAATGGCCCGTATTAAAGAGCAAGTTCGATCGCAATGTGAATTGTTCCCAAAGTCGCCACAGTCGGTATCAGTGATCAAAAATTTGAAGCCGTCAGCTGCCTTTCAACCTCTCGGAAAATGTTTCCGTTGTGGATCAACAGCAAATCGTTCGGGTTGTTCTAAAATCGGTCATTTTGCAAAAGTCTGCCGTACGCGCTCGGTACATGCACTAGAAGGAGGTACTGTTACTGTGCCAGAAGAACTTTCTGCCGTAGAAACAATTTATGCTTTACGTTCTGACGAAAATGTTACTGCTTCCATGTCTGTTAAAGAACCACGATTACCACGTTCCGATGTTCGAACCATTCATTTTCTAACTTCGGCCTTAAAACTGCCTCTTGAAATGGAACTAGACTCTGCATCTCCAATAACTATAATTCCCTACTCATTTTATGAGCGTCATTTCAAACATCTACCTGTGTACCCAACGGGTTATAAATTTGACAGCTACTCCAACGCACCCATAGAAATGAAGGGATTTATATTACTCCAACTGTGTGTTGAATTTTCTCCACCTGCTTCGGTTGCTGTGTATATATGCAACACTGACAGAAAACCATTGTTAGGTCGTAACGCCATGGTTGCTCTGAACCTGGTACCTTCTGTTGAACGTATGACAATAGCTTCTGTTGACGTACCATTATTGCATCATAAATACCCACAATTGTTTGCTGATTCAATTGGTCGTGCAGTCAACGTGGCCCACCAAATTCGTTTAAAGTCGGATGCAAAACCGTCCTCTATATCACAGCCGCGACCGATACCTCTTGCAAAGCGGGAAGCAGTTTCTGCCGCCATCAAGTTGATGCTTCAAAATGACATCATTGAACCAATAACATGCTCGTCTTGGGTACACCCATTAGTTGCAGTCTTCAAAAAAGACGGTAGCGTTCGATTGTGCACAGATCTTCGAGCACTTAACGATCAAATTGTGGTTGAAAAATTCATTTTGCCTAATCAAGATGAACTTTTAATTAAACTTACCGGAGCAAAATTTTCTCAAAATTGGACATCAAAAGTGCTTTCTTTCATATGCCACTTACGGACGATTCCAGACCTTTAACGGCTTTTCTCACTACAGAAGGTCTGTTTCAGTACAAAGTTTTACCAATGGGTTTAAGTTCAGCTCCATCAGCTTGGCAAAGATTTATGACTCTTCATGCCAGGGTTCTGTTGTGTACACGTACATCCTTTGCAGTGCCAAAACGTTCACCTCGTATCTGATTGGCTACTAACACTCGCGTGATACATCGCGACTATGATTGGTTTAATTCTAACTCGTTCACTGATTTAATGTCACGTGTGTACGTCTGCTTGGGCAGATTGCATACATACTGTTTACGCTCGTTATCACTGCCTTGCGTTCTGATTTACGATACAATCACCCATAATTAGAAGACGAAAAAAGCGCGGTAACCATACGAAGTTGCTTGTGGTTACAAAAGCAGTTGTCATCTGTGGTACCTTACGAGGATAGACGAATACTTTCCATAAAGGTATGGACTTGTTCCAGAGCGCTAGTCGGAGCCACAGTGTGTCACATTTCCCAGAGACAGCAAATTTTTACTTGATGTTAGTTGATAGCAGAACCTGATTGAAGAACGTTGCAAACCTTTCCATAAGCTTTGGGGTAGAGTCAGTTTGGTAAACTGAAGACCAGGGTATGTGGAGCTCACCGTCACTAGGGTCCGCTGAGAATCATATACCTCTAAGAACAAAGACACAGGAGATAAAGTCATGAGCCCATTTAGTTGATGTCCCGCACCTTACTCAGTATACTCAAACAGTTCTTGAACTTCCTCCCAGTCTGTTCGGGAGAGTAGATCGAAAACTGGATACGGCTGATAACATCGGACATGAGACGTAAACTTAATAACATTGTGTGAATGGCGCCTGAATTGGATCCGAATTTTTTCTGCGGGGTGGTTCTGAAGACTTTCTTGTAAAGTTACGCTACCGCTATTAATGTCAGAGCTTGTGTCGACTTTCGAAGTGGACGCTTGAACAACTCGTTTACATCGGTGTTTGCCTATTCTGAGTTCCATTTCCGTTTCACAATTTACGAACGAGATTGGGAGTTTCACACCTTACACACCTTACAAATCGAAAGGGCGGTCTTGTACAGGACCTACTACAGATCTTGGGAGCTGGACACAAGTAAGATAGTTTTCGAATAACTATTTTGTAACCAACAAGTACGTTGAAACCTTGTGATTTGGCAGCTAATTAGAAATTGTAGAACTCTGTATCACAGGCTTCAACTACAGACAAACTCTTCCAGGTAGGCACTGCTAGAACGGAATTTACAACTATAACCATCGGTCGGAGTACGCCGTCGGCATTGAGCTAGGAGTTGGCTTCTCGTCGACCGATCGTGCTTCTTTTTTTCTTTAGAAACTTTTCTTAGAAACTTTTAGTAGAATTTAGGGGATTTAGATAACTACAACCTGAACACCACCCACACTTGATCTGAATTCAGATAAGCCTTTCAGGGGGAAATTTTTCTGAATGCAAAAGCTGAGATCACACATGGGCAGTGTCCCTCTTGTGATGATCCAAATCACCGCTTGCTTGTTTGCCGACCAGACCTGAGTTCTTTACTTGGAATCTTTCGAAATTTACAAAGCAAAAGTATGAAATCAGCTTGCCATAATTTGGCCTTATGCAGTATAATGTGAGCCAATAAGTATAGTAACTCTGAAGTATAGAGCAATTCTAATTGTTTCTACAACTTTGGGTTAGTTTCCCGTATAGTGTTTATGCGACTGATGTCGTTAGATCTTTTGAAGTGAACCATGGATACGACTTAGTCTTGCGACCATACAGAATCAGCTAGCTCGGTTAAAGCGATCACCGCGAATGATTGAAATAGTGTCCACGTATCATCTGGTGAAGGTATATTGGTGTATGCGATTTGCGGAATCAGTTTTTCCGTGTGGCATACATCTTCTCTATGCAGATGAACAATGCATTTAACTGTAAATATTAACACTTCAAATAAGGTTGGCTTCATTCCACGGTTGCCAGAAGAATCCATGGAAGGACGAAAGTACAATAATGTCTCTCGTTACTCATGAGTAGTGTCACAGAACTGATAATTTAGATACTCCTTTGGTGTATCGTTGTTGATATGCATCTCCTACAGGAAGCAGTAAAGCAAATCACTTTCGGTACAAGTGAGGTAAACCCATAAGATGCCTCGTTTTTTGGGACCTGCAGTTCACCAAATCAACTGAAAGCTGTTAAAGTAAACAGTGACAACGGAGAAGGAAGGACCACTTGGAAATGCCCTCCATCAGCTGATGCCGTCTGACACAACGCAATGGACTTTATTTTGAAATCTGCTGAAATGAAGGACAATATCTCTTTTAAGAGGATCTGTAGAGTCAGCAAAAGGGGATCACATACTATGACCTTGTAAGCAGTACAGCCCAGAACGTTTAACGTTGCGTCTTTTTACTAGTCGTTTGACAAGATACGGCAGTCTTGATAAATTCTGCTAACTTTGACCAAACCGACTGGCGATGACAGTTCTGATCAAGCTGCAACTGTATAGGTTTGTCTTAATGGCGCTTGTGCCACTAAGATTAAGGGTTTATGCATACGCACATGTACGGTTGGCTGGGGTCAACATGAAGTCGTAAAAGATGTGAGAATTACGTGATGTGTGGTGCTTGTGCGAACAGTGAATGAAGTAAAGCAACATATGTCAACCTTTCACATACGAGAAATTCAGGGTAGTTAATTGTTATAGCGCATGATGCGACAGTGATTACCGATTAGAAATTGAGGAACTTCAGTCGGTTCTTCGTCTTCAAATTCGCAGGTCACTCAATCTAAACACCTACTTCCATACAACCGGGTTGCGATTTAGAATGGAGACAATGGAGGACAGTTTAGGTTATGACAACCAAGTATACGCAGATCAACACCTATCAACTGTTCCTCATTGCCGGGGGGTGCCAAGAACTGATTATGAACAAGAAAAGACAGACTGATATGTTTACTTTCTAATGTTTCAGCGCATTTCAGAATGTGTTCCTTCATACTGTTGGATCGTACACTCAATACAAGGATGACGTCAAACTCATGGCCTGTTTCTAGGATGTGCTTGAAAAGAATGGATGCGGAAATGCTTCAAGCAGTCGGCGAATATGTTGCTGGTGAGCACAAACTCCAACAAAACTCCTTTCTCTCAGTATTTTAAGTGGAGAAATATTTTCTCAACATGGAACTTGATATTTTTTAAAGAAATAAAGTTGGCGAATGTTTTCTGTTATAAAGAAACACAGAAGAACAAAGCCACCATGTAGTCAGTCTGTACACATTTTTCTTCACATAACGATGTCTCCCCCAGTTAGCCACATGAAACAAACGAAGAGATGAAGAGGACCGAATGGCGAGTTTACGTCCAAAACGAATTATGAATTCATAGTCATATTATACACAGCTGCAACGTTAGTTGGTCAAATCACTTCAGCGGGAACTAGAAGCAGCTGTAATTTCGTAACTCCGTCGCCGCGGATTACCACCCATCAGTTCACTCATACAGTTCGTCCAAACCTTCAAAAATGACAACCCTTCAAATTTACCACTAGAATTTTCCTCATGATGCGATGTGCGGTGCACTTAATTGCGGTTAGGGTGATGCACGCATCTAAAATTTATCAAAAATGGTGTGCTACTAACTAGTAAATAGTAGGATCTAATTTTCGAGAGGGGCGGTGGGTTTGGAAATCACCAAAAACTAAACTTCAACGCTCCTTTTGAAGGTGATAGTGGATTAACTGAAATACTTACGTCTAGGTTATGTTCGTTGTATAAGAGTAATCCACCTCACTGAGGAAGGAATTTTCACGACTGACTTGTTAGGAGACTGATTAAATTGAGTTTGTCAATGAAGTTACGGTCATAGGTGAACATCATCGTTAAATAAGAACTGGTAAATAGTAGGGGATTTTGGTTTAACACAACTTGAAATATCGTTGTTACTGCCGGGACTAGAACTCCGACCACGCTTTCATGAGGCAACCGTGTTGACCACTGCGCCATTGACCTCACATTAGGCACGACGGAATCATCGTATGTGGACACAGCCACATTCGCTTGTGAATAATGCTCTGATTGTGCCTCGAGATGGGACACAGTAATTGTTCTGTTAATTCCAATAGATGACCCCATCGACCAGGACTTTTGTCCAAATTGAAATCACAGAAGTAAATAATTTGTTGAACGACATTGTCAGTACTGACGAGTAGTAACAGAGTTTGAGTTCTATATAAATTGCACATCACTCGCAACTGATCGCAGCTGTCGCATTCCCATAGACTTTCCAGTCGGCCCCTTTCGAAAAGAAGCACTAGACTCGAGTTTCGCTCTCATTAGAGCTCGTCAGTAGTGCATATCCTTGCCACTGCCGGGACTAGAACTCCGGCCACGCTTTCATGAGGCAACCGTGTTTACCACTGCGCCATTGACCTCACATTAGGCACGACCGAATTATCATATGTGAACGCTCAACCACTTTCAGGATGTTGCAACCAAGAGAAGAAATAGTTGTAACACAGTAAATCTATATTAATCTTATACTCGATAGAGTGAGGCAGAAAGTACAAATCTCTGTGTGTACATCATCGGCGGTTTACATCACTTAAACTTAATAACTAAGGGCTAATCATTATTATGCAAAGGTTGATGGTGAAAATTCAGCGTACACATAAACGTCTTTTGAGTGCAAACCTTTGAACTCTGCACCCGATTCACACTCACTCCGACTGTTCAAAATAAGTGTCACTGAAGGTTCCTTGTCAGACTCACCGGAACTAGGTAAAGATTTCTCGTGAGTTCTGTTCCTATTTGCTCCGTAGGCAGAATCACATTACTTACACGGCTTCCATTGTCAGACTTGCCGAAGAGCTGGTCTCGTCCTGTTCCATTCGATGCGATCTTCAGCACTGGCTTCTCTCACACCTCGCAGTCGCACTCTGGGGAGCACCAGGACGCGTCTACTTTCTGTGCATTGATGTAAACATACAGCCCAAACTGCCAATTCAGTTACCGCTTCACGGACCAACATGACGTCAGGTATTGAGTCCCAAGCTGCTGAGCACTTCCAGTGGTTTTCCTGTTTGGCCTAAACAGCAGTAACTCAACAGCGAGACTTGCCCGAGGCCTCCATGCAGGCATTTCCACAATGGTACAGGCAAAGTCAGTGCTGAACGCGCACGCCTCACACGCTTTTCCGTACACATGGTTATTGGTCACTCGATAACGTGTTCGTGTCGCCGTGGGAACCTACACGACCAGAAGACAGATACGGAGAGCTAACTACGCTGCGATTCAAACCCTGTACCACCAGCGAGAGAGAAGATGCTGCATTTGCAGTCTTTCTCTGGGAACTGGAGAACTGTATACAGGACGATCTGCGACCTCCAAGATAATTCTTGCGAGTACTGGTCCGAAGTATTATCGGCTCAGCTGCACACTGATGAGCGACCATCACATACCATTCTACCTCCAGACTGATTCCTCGTCTACCCGATCACTAAAGAGGAGGTTTCCCGCACTCTGAAGAGCATGGAAAATACCGCTCCAGGTTTGGACAAACTTTGCCCAAACATTTGAAGCGTATGAAAGCTGATGCCTTGGCCGGATACTTCAACCTCTTCCTGCTAACTGAAGGTTGTCCAGTCCATCTATGCCGCTCCAGCATACGCTTGTTCTGAGAGTAAGCTTTCCTCTCCCATCGAACTCAGACCTATCACCGTACCTTCAACGTTGGTATGTTGTTTTCACAAGATACTGGTTGATCATTGGAATACGTGCTTGCAGTTGTCCACTCTTCAGTCAACATTTCTGC
The DNA here is from genome assembly GCA_014220965.1 of Paragonimus kellicotti. Taxonomy (NCBI): domain Eukaryota; kingdom Metazoa; phylum Platyhelminthes; class Trematoda; order Plagiorchiida; family Troglotrematidae; genus Paragonimus; species Paragonimus kellicotti. The sequence goes on from LOND01010287.1 coordinate 15,683, forward strand.
ACCGTGGGGGTTGCCTCCAGGCGACATCACTACTCCATACACCGTTCCGGAGCTTACGCACCATGTCTCCTAGCATGTGCGCGGCTTTTACTGACACACCCCATACGTTCGATTCTATCTCGCAGGATTCGACTAACAGATCGGTGTCCCTCCACCTCTAGCACACTACAACGCTGATTCCTATCGAGACGCTTCCGCCACGCTCAAAAGTGTCGTCCTGCGGTCGCTCGGATGGTTCACTGTCACCGCTGCTATTCATCATTACAACGGATGAGGTGTTAGCATCGTCCCAACCGGAGCTTGGCTGCCAGATCCATAACACACCAGTGGGTGGTTCCGTCCACGCTGACGACTTGACCTTTCTGACGGAGAATGCGACGCGTCCTTAAAAAAAGCTTGCAGTCACCGGTGGTGCTCTAGAGCTATCCGGACCGAAGATCAGCACGCGAAAGACCAGACTATTTGTCATCTTTGACGACCATGAGCGCAACACGACAGCTATTGCTTACGAGTCTGTGTAATTTGGCCCGGATATTATCCACTCACTGAAGCATATCTGACACGGTGATCTATCTCGGTATCTCGTTCACCTGGAAAAGGTAAAACATTCACCAATCACCGACTGCAGCTTTTTAAGATGCTACATGAAACAAACAAAGCGCCCCTGAAGCCAAATCAGCTTCTCTACCTTCTGAGACAGCATCTGATTCTCATAATGAATCACTCGCTTGTTCTGGGTCGAGTCCACCGAAACACGCTCAAGGCTATGGACTGTACAATTCGCCAGTTTGTTCGGCAGTGGCTCCGCCTTCCTAAAGACATGCCAACCAGCTACATCCACACCCGCAATTCGATCTGGATGTGTGGTCATTCCAAGTTTGTCGACGACTGTTCTCAGCACAAACATATCACGATTGGGAAGACTGTTGTCCAACGAATGTCTGTTTCTGAGGAACGTGTTCAAAGATTATTCGTTTGAGCTTATCATAAGGGACGTCAATGTCCCGATACGCGTTCAAGGTGTGCTAATGGCGAACAAGGAGGAGGCTTAGGTGGCGTGGATGGATAAGGTTTACCATAAGCTGAATGGTCGTGGTCTTCAGGAAGTGTTTCAATCTCCAGTCGTTGACTGTTGAATTCAGACCACATTTTCCCCAGGATTTTTATTCGTGCCATCCAGCTCCGATGCGGTCTTCTTCGGACTAAGGTCCGGAATTCTCGAGGTGGCCGAAGTGACCACTCAGTTCTCTGTCGTGGCAACTGCGGTCAACCAGAAGGCCTTCGCTCATATTCTCTAATCGTG
>LOND01010289.1:0-10607 GCA_014220965.1 Paragonimus kellicotti
TTTATAGACAACTTATAGGTAGCTCAAACTACTCTGTAAGTGTGTCACATCTTTCAGGTAGTCTGGACTTACTGGAGTTTTGTATCTTCGGTATAAAGCAAGATCCACAACTTGATGAATCTGTATATTTCAAGAACGAAACAAATTAGTAACATGGGTTTTGGGATAGACCCCTGTAGCAAGTTGCTGTAGACATCACGCAGCTCTGATAAATGTCCTTACACTACAAATTTGCACCTAAGCCCAGTTAGATATTCTCCGATCTACTTGAGTGGACGCCCACTGAGGCCATCAATATGAATACGTCTAATGTGTACTTGTGTTCTTTTCACCGAAAAAGCAGTATATACCCGCTGCGCCTCGCTACATATACGTGTACGCTAGCTTTTCCATACATGTCCATCATGAAGTACATTGTTTAAAGTCCAGGGTTAACTATACGAATGGGTTTCTGAATTTACCTCCAAACGCTGTACACAAAAATATTCAAAGCCTTCGCGAATACCTTCCTAAATTAATGGCAGTAAATATGTTCAGACTGAACATCAGTCACAAAATTGCACTCTTCGCATTCAGATAGACATTCCAGTCCATCTTCTTAGACTAGAAGCACTAGGCTCGAGTTTTGATGCTGTTGAAGATCGTCAGCAGTGCATATCTCTAACATGACCGAGAGTTAAAGCTCCGGCCACGCCTTCCTGAGGCAATCGTGTTGACCGCTGAGCTAGAAACCCAACATTAGACAAGATTAGATTATCACTTCTGAATCCTCAACTATCTTCGCTTGTGAATGACGACCAGGATGCCCGATCGTCCGGATAAGAGGCACAGTAACTGTCTTGCTAACTCCATTCAGTAACCCGAGATTCAGATTAGCAGCAAATAAAGTAATGCACTTATTAAACAACATAGTGCACAAAGGATGATATCATGAAGTTCGCTCCATGAAGAGTAGTACTCTTCCATCGCACAGCACGTGACCTTCACTAAGGGGAAGAATAAACAGCCGTACGGCCCATGGGTTTTAGTACCAGCCGAGCGATGTTAAGCGGTCCTATGAGTATGCGTTAAAACGATGCACGTTGCGTCTAAAATTTTGTCGTCAGAAGCTTGACGTAGAAGGCAACTGAAATTCAAATTTTTAAAACACCGTATAGGACATTTTTGAAACAGAAGCCTGTAAATTTTAATTTTCGCCTTAGCTTCTACAATGACCGTGCTGATTTGAAGCCAAGCCTTCTGAATTTGATAAACACAGTAATCATCCCTCCGTTTTCAAAATATTTCAACTAATTTATTTAAAATCTATACAGAGACGAGGTTTTCTTCTTGTAGGTCAAGCAATCAATGCATCCGTTGCGCATATGAAACAGAAGTTTTGGTGAACATCTGGCCACTTGCAATGCAGACTGTTCGATGACTATCACAACCCACGTTGAAGGTTTGACCGTAGACGAAAGAAATTAATCGTCCATCTGACCGAATGAACTTAAATCTGACTTTGGGGATTAATCGTTTCATTCGCGACGATTGCTGACTCATACCAGAGTTCGGTAAGTTCCGCTTAGCAGGGGCGCACGCTGCAGTCAATTCTTCAAAGAATATACGAGTATAAACGCGTCCTCACACGCACATTTTCGATTCCCCCACAGAGCAGTAAAGTTATCTGATGTTGAGTTCTCAAGATTTGGTGATTGGTTCGTTTTAAGGCGTTTACTGCGTGCTGCAGCAACCTTGAGGATGACAATAGTTTAGGACCATTTTAATATTTTCCTTCCCAAATTGGTAAATGAAGCGTGGTTAAGTATTTTTTATGGGTAATATCGGCCTCAAATAGTGATCAGGCTACACAGTTGCATTCAAGTGAATCCAATATTTCACGTAAATTCGCAGCATTTGTTTTCTATGTACAGTCCGGTAGACTACGACTTTAACGCAGATTTCAAACTGTTGGGGTGATGGTTACTCGACGAGAAGCCTGTCGAAATTTTGTGCTGTGTCCTTTCCGTGGTTATCGCGCTGTGTTTGCACGTTATATGGTCATACAAAAATGAGGAAGTAGCCCAAGTGTAAGGACGAAAGCACCGGATTGGAGTGATCTACTACAAACTACCAATATATTGTTCCGAGCGTTAAACATCAGGTGGCACATATATAACAGATAAACTAAAGTATTCCGATTTAAAAATTTCGATCAAAAACGGAATTATCAAATTCTGTTTTTCGCGAATCGTCCGCCCAATTCGTTAAGTGTTTTTAATCGTGAGTTGACCCGACCAGATAAAGTATTTCCTTGGCAAAACTAACAACCTGCGACCACCTTTATTGTCGGTAATCACAGACCTAGAAGACTACGAGGGTCCCTATCATAGGGACGACCACAATTCATACTAGCCAATCTATCAGTAGCTGGTTTCATATTTCCATAACAGTTTTCTGCTTAGTCACCTTGCTTTCTGCACCGGTCGACTACGGTAGTGGCACGCTGTCGGTGCATAGGACTTTAATGTTCTAGGTTACATTCAGTTATGGTAATTGATCATGTTCTGTCATGTCTATTCCTTATGTAAATGAATAGGCTTAGTCTATAACGGACCGTTTACATTACCCAGAATTTCTCATTTGGTCCGGTAAATAGTTCGAATTGGCCGAGCCTCCTGTTATGATCCATTACAAAGGATGAGTGGCATTTGTGATGTATCCATCTCTATATTAATGCATATTGTCTACTTTAAAGCCATGATTAGTAGGGTAATTCATAGAATGTTTACGGAATCATGAAAACTGTGTTTATTCTGTTTATAATTTACAGATAAATTACCATAATTTATGACAGTAATATGAGTATTTGCTCGGCCGGTGGAATTGTTAGTTTGACAGTTTGGCCTGTGATTCCAGAACAATCCATACAAAAGTAACGGATAAAATTCAGTTTTTTTTTCATCAAGCGGTTTGGTGAAAGGCTACAAAGAATGATGAACTAAAAAATGTGGTCGCGATCACTTTTTTAGTTTAATTTTTGTGGTAGCTGATCATTTCCAATGGAATGTATGTCTACTATCGTCTTTATCATATTCAAACTTTAATGATATATTTAATCAGTGTTGAAAGTTTTGTGCACCTAAAGTTTATAACCTGCTTCACTTTTTGGCCAGGAAACAACAACCATAACTATCGACAAAATGACTTGGTCCTTTAAGTCATTGTTAGTGTGCATATGAATGAGCGCTCGCACATCACGTCCCAAGATGTGCTTGCTGACCCTGAACTATCCAAAGGGATGATGACTGCTAATTATAGTTTTCTTGGACATCGTTCCTTTAAGATGAATCGGCCATTGAGATTGTTAATGTGAAGTACTCAAGGCTGTTAATCTGAACAACTTCAGGTCTAACACGGACATCCCTCGTACAATTGATTAACTGTGACATGCTTTTTGTAAGCTACCGCCCTAACGACTCATTTCATTCAGTAAGCGTAATCCTAAGATAGTTGGTAGGGAAGGAGCGGTAGCCACGAATGGTATCGAGCCAAACGAGTTGTTTCCTGCAGCTCAACTCGAATTACCTCCCCGATCAAGAACACGGATATCAGAAAGGTGTGTGCTTGTGGGAACAGTTAGTTGTGGCGTCAGCTGGGATTCAGTATTATTTTTGACAAGAATTTTACTGTTTATGTCATGTTGGCTCTAAACCTATAAATTCGAAAACAGAGGTGAATAGAACGAATTTATAAATGGTTATTATTCTAGAAGACATCATTGAACAGCAAATCTACGCGTATCCAGCTACAAATCAAACCGAGAATGGCGTTTTTTCATGGCAATCCCCCAAGTTAAGTAAGGGTAACTAAAAGTCTACGGGGTGCCGTCGAAACGTGAGGTTAAGTTTAGCCTGCGTCAAATCTAAACCTATAACCGTAGCACCTAGATGAGTTGCTAAAGAAAACCAAACCATTGTTGGAAATGTAAACAACATGTAGTACACCATTTCTAACTTTGTGAGCTAGCGGAAAAAAAATGCCTAGAAACCTCTGTTGATTGAGTGTTGCAAATAGAATTCTCTCTTTCCATATTGTAACGTGAGGAAAACCAACAAAAACAAAGCCTTAATAAACTGATGAATAGAATCTATAAGCTCGTCAGACCAATCCACTATTATATACCTCAATGAAATGTCACTCGACCATTTTGTTTAGTGACTGCTATTCCAGTGATAAATATATTTACATTTGTTCGGCTAAATGTTTATAACTGAAAAGAAAACAGATCTGCTTTTCGACTTTTACTATCTAATTACTTGTATGTGAAAACTAAAAGATTTGTGATAATACCGAATATTATTATATATTCCGGTAAGCTGAATACAATCTTAGTCAAGCTACAGGTTACACGAATGTCGGGTCTACATAAGTCTGTATATATAATGAGCATAGATGTACAAATACACAATGTATAGTTTGGATATATATACATTTACACATAAATTTGTCTAGGGTGTGGTAGAATGTAATAAAAATAGGATTTTTAAGTTGCAGTATTGTTACCAAAAGCGCAATTACTTTTGCCATTCATAAGTTATATGTACTTCCTTGTAGTTAAACTGTCGATCGAGCATTTTAACGTAGTTTCTTAGCTACTTTCCTCATTTTGCAAATTTCAGTGTGTTCCTGCCAACATGCTTAGCATGTTTTCAAATGCTGACATGTTAAATAGTTTAGTAATTCTTAAAATTCTACTCTGATGATCATGTTTATATGCTGCTTTGGTTCAACAATATAACCATCACATTCGTTCGCGAACTGTTGGGCTGGGCATCAATTTACACCTGGAAACTGTGTACTTTCACGAAATATTCCACTTGTCAATTACACCAGGAACTTTCTCGATACGTTAGATTGAGCATGCGTTCGATATCTATCTCGAGACTGCTGTTTCGCACATAAAGATATATTTTCAACAACACGTTACTGTTGATGTTCAACATCATCACGATCGGCTGGATTTCAATTCGAACTCAGACGTTGGCGTTTTCACCAACCCGGATACCGTTCCTCATCAACTAGTTTAACACAGCGGGAAACAATGAGGCTGTATGTGTTAAAACGTATTCGTATGCAAATTACTTTCGGTTAGGAGCCTGATCAACCACGGTTTCATAAAATTAGACAGTGGCGGGAGGATTAGCCAAATTATCTGCACTTCAACCTTGGTACTTGGTCAGATGGTAATTATTAACCTTTATGAAATGATTGATTGTCCGTTAGCAAGGTTTTCTCATTATTAACTTTTTTATTATTGTTGTATCGACACACCGAAAACATTAAGTTGACCGAACTCAATTGTAGATGTTACAAATTAGTGCACTATCTCTGACAATTGGTTACGTACAGAAAAACATTTGGTCAATTTCTGAATGATTTACGTATAAACAAATTGACGGTGTAGTCTTGGGTAATCCTGCAAGTCTGAAACCAGCTGACACATTCTTGGAACTAATTGAACGACGAGATCACGTTAATATGGTCATAACTCAATCTTGCAGATACAAGTGGAAGTTGTTTCTATTTTTAATGAAATAAGTTGTTTTAGTTTGTTTTCAATCGCCGTGTCAGTGTTCATCTCAACTTATTTATGACTTCCGAGGTTGAATGGAACAACAGTTTATATTTTTGGATATAGTTTTTACCGAAAGTGTGGATGACACTTAACAGATTCAAGTCCATTGCAGGACTGGGATGAAGGTGTTCAGTTTTTCGGTTTTGCCCTCGTAGCAAAAAATTACTATTTGGTTAAAACTCTTTTTATAGAGAGACTGGTATAGTCCAAACTCTGATATGTTCCAAGTGGAACAAGTGATGGTAATAGGAACTTTGATAGTAGAAGTTTTGTCTGAGAAATTCACTGAAGCTCATAACAAGATGATGAACAATGAACCTCACAAAAAAGGGTATATTCTTGTTTCCTTTATTCGATTTGGACCAACTGGGGAACGATCTTCGACATAAGCTAAAGTCTGCCCTAACTCCTGCACATGAGGTCACGCAGTTACTCCTAGGTCAAATCGTCAAAAGACCCTTTCTTCACAATAGTGAACGATGTTGATGAGTAGTAGGGGATTTGGTTAATTTCAAGTTGAACATCACCCACAATTGATCGCAGCTGTCGCATTCCCATAGACTTTCCAGTCGGCCCCTTTCGAAAAGAAGCACTAGACTCGAGTTTCGCTCTCATTAGAGCTCGTCAGTAGTGCATATCCTTGCCACTGCCGGGACTAGAACTCCGGCCTTGCTTTTCGTGAGGCAACCGTGTTTACCACTGCGCCATTGACCTCACATTAGGCACGACCGAATTATCATATGTGAACGCTCAACCACTTTCGCTTGTGAGTAATGATCAGGTTGCCCGATCGTCTCGAGAGGAGACACAGTTACTGTCTGTTAACTCCAATCGATGACCCCTCGATAGGACTTCTCTCAAGTTGAAATCACAGAAATCATTGACTTGTCGAGCGGTATTTTGATTGTTGATGAGTAGTAGGGGATTTGGTTAATTTCAAGTTGAACATCACCCACAATTGATCGTCTACCTATTATGTCAGTTCGGTTATAGCCGCAGTGACCGTTACATAGACAGGACGGCTTGACAGTTTTATCAGCGATCAGCAGAACAAGTGCAGTGATGGGCTAACTCATGTGATGACTTGATACTCTCTCCAACTAATAAACCCATTTAAACCCCACATTTCGCCGTAGCGGGCTACGGGCCAGTTAGCTAGTTCAAAATACTTTTAGGCACCAAAAACCAAAAGTTACTAGCTGTTAGGGAAGCCGCGCCGATCAGCGTTCACCTGAAGACGCTTGTGTGCAAAGGACTGAGAGAGGTAGCTAAGTGAAACTGGTTGCATAACGTTGGTCTATCTGACTTTTGTTTGTCTGACACATATATTACCTATATTTCACATTTAGCACTGATGAGAATAACCATAGTTTTTTCATATACCAACGTGTCTTCCTGTGCTTTGATGAGATCCTCACACGTGTGTACGGCGGCTCGCCACAATTATAAATTCAAACTGAAGCAAGATATGTGGTTGCTACAAAATATCACTTATCCACTGATCCAACATCACTGATTCTGGCCGGGCAGTTTAAAGGTTACAGATGAATAACTTTGAGGGCCTATGATGTTCCAACCGTACATTCGCATCCGCTTCACAGTTTTGTAGAAGACGTTGAGTAGTTGCCGTATGAATGGTCTCGTCAGCAGACAATGCTGTGCAGTGGCCGTCGTAGGTTGCTTGTAGGTCAGGTTGGCGTTGGTAGTAGTTGTTGTGGCGACTGATATTACATTGGTTGACCGTTCCATCTGGCGTCTGACCAGCAAAAGCATGTATGTATTCAACAGTTTGCTGTGTGCGTATACATTGGAGTCTGCCGTGGCATAAGGTTCGCCCAATCGCATTTCTTACTAGTTTTTGTATTGCAACGGCTCGTGACTATTAATTTCCTCAGTCTGCAACGCCATTACGTGTACGTATGATATTCACATAGTAAGTGAGAAGGTTACACTGTTCTGTCTACCTGAGAAGACAGTGATCATGAGTCGTTCGTTTCGTTAAACCTTAGTTACTTGAACAGGCTTGTTACCTTAAAATCACTTCACAGCGGAATCTGTAATCCGGTTGATTGTTAACTTCACAAGCCTTATGATTACTTCGAACGAAGGTCATCTCACCATCCTCCACTACGTTAATACATGAAGTCTGAACTGCACAGGTTACTCAAAAGAACATCCGAAAATCAGTTGTCACCATTGCTTAATTTATATAACCTAGTCACTTACCAAGAATTCTCGGTCTTTATGCGCTTGTTTAGCATTAAGTAGTAGTACGTACTCCCATCATAATAGAACAGTTGTTCGTCATGTATTTTCTGCTATGATTTCAGGAGTTTCATTAAGAGGGTTCCCCCAGTCAACTGACGATTTCCTTACAACATTACTTATAAAATAAACGTTTTTATCAAACTATCCGTCATCATAATCACTCACATGCAGCTGTCACATATGGGGGGATAAACCGTTTGTTGTAATAACAACAAACTGCCAGATAATGAATAATATGTAGTTATCTATTTATTTATATCACCTTGACAGACGAACTGTCGGAAGTTGTCCATTCGACACTTCGTTATACCCTTCCTCTGTATGATCGGTAAAACCACATAAAGTGCATGTGATTGACATCAAGGCAACAAGACTATCATTGCTTGCATTGTGTTCATAGCTGTATGTACTTGGTTTTTGCATGCGCGCGCTAATGCACGCATACTTCTGAATGAGGCTGCTATACTTTGTGGTCCATTAAGCTGGTCATCTGTCCACTCATGACACCTGACATACAAGACTTTGCTCTTTGTTTATTTATTATCTTCTGGTTTACTGTCGTGTCATAGTATAATATAGTCTGTTAGGATTTTGTGCATTTGTGTGCGTAGGCTCTTGTATTTTGAAAGATACTGTCAACTGAAATTCCTTCTACCAATGTGCTGTATCATACACTTATCAGATTGATCTTACCAAAGTTTGCTACATCTTCATTGCAAGCCATAGGGATCAGTAGTTCATTTATACTACGCCAAGGTTCATGTTAACAAGAAAAATCAAACTTCGTATAACTCGCTACCCAGTTCGACCGTCTATCTGTTCATCACCATTCCGTCTGCAGTATCTTCAGCAGCAGAATTAATGTTGTACCTTATTTTTCGCGGTTTATTGTTGTCTTGTTGTCACGAACTGGCCAGTTGTGTACTGATTATCATGTATGTGCATACAACAGGAATGAACAGGTTGCCTATTTCACAAACAGGGTTCAATGTTTTGCTCTGAAAACAAAGAGTAACGTCCATTTTTTAGAACGCATTCATTTACGCCGACATTTTGCAGAACTCCCTCCCCAGATGATAATTTACTGATAAAACAGTAGTTTCCCGGTGAATAGCAAAAGAAGAACAGCCAAAAAATCCTTTCCGGTTAGTTCATTTTAACTGACAACCATTTAATGTGATGTGTTGGAAACCAACGGACAAACTGTCATATATGCTATCTTATGGACGTTATGAGGTTACAAAACATTAAAGTACCGTTTTTGCTATTAGCCATATACTAATGATCGGATCGTTAATTTTTCACCAAAAGTGATACCGCTTTAATACAATGTATAAGCTTGGGTGTTTTCGATTGTAAAGCCTTATAAAATAAGTGAATATTTATTGGATACCTATTTCCATCGTAAACAGGGAGTTATAAAAAATTTCCTTGAGAGCCTGACAGGATACATATTTTTTGATAAACAAATGCGTCTTGCTTCCCGTTTGCCATGTGAACTTGCGAAACCGAGGACGTAGTTGAACAACATCTCCACAAAAGATGCACCGCCTCGACAAAATGGATTCACCTAGGGTGAATCAGTTAGCATGGGAAGCTTGACAGATTTTTGGTCATAAATTTCAAACGCTAAAGCAGAAAAACCAACAAAACAAACTGGTTACTGCTCTCAAACTTGCAATACTCAAGTCGTTACGCGGATATTCAGCACAGGAAAGGGGAAGTTGCCTGTAATATCTTTTAATCCAGATGTTGTTTTTAAGGCGAATTCATATTTTCCATTGTCTGGTTGTATTGTTTGCTTAGTAACCTGTGATAATGCAATTGGTTAAGCTCAATAATGACGAATTCCTTCTCCAAAACTGCCGACTAGACGATATGTCATATGCGAATACACAAACAATAATATTCCGAATGGAACGCAGTATATCCGTAAACCCGCCGATGCTAAGACTAGTTTGATTATTTCACTGATTGTGCTTACAGTTGAACGATGGCGCCATGGCACGGTCCAAAGAACACCTGTTGAATGAGTGTATTTGTGGTGGGGGTGATATAATTGCTTTACGGTCGGTCCGGGAAGAAATTGGACCCAACACCTGTTTGGTAAACGTTAGCTCACTAATTACTGGATTGACGAGAAAGAAGGACAACGGGTTAGCTACGTTCGACAACCAGTGTTTATGTTGGACTGTTAGCGTGTTTGGGCGTTCAACCCTGTGGGTAGTCATGGCCATAATGAGATTGGTGTAATGCTGAGTGTTAGTCACACCGGGCGGGTAGAAGAAGGTGCTTTAGATCATTTTAAACTTTAGGTAGTTCAGTTCCTCAGCGTAATCTAGCTGGGTAGAAAGTTGCTGTTCTGTACGTTAAAAAAAGTCCAGATCTGACGCGTGAACAATCATGCAGCAAGACCCACAATGAACGTTTCATTACACTCTAGCCGAGCATATAAATTTTACTATTGGTGTCTCACATTTTTCAATTCTAACCAGTTTGGTTCGCGTGACTAACGATATTTTTTATTACACGGACAAACTCTACGTCTTTAATACATTTGGTTCGTCTACCCGCCCGGTGTGACTAACACTCAGCATTACACCAATCTCATTATGGCCATGACTACCCACAGGGTTGAACGCCCAAACACGCTAACAGTCCAACATAAACACTGGTTGTCGAACGTAGCTAACCCGTTGTCCTTCTTTCTCGTCAACCCAAT
>LOND01010290.1:0-10320 GCA_014220965.1 Paragonimus kellicotti
ACGTTCAACATCAAAATTCACTGCTCCAGAGAAATTAATTTCCAACTGAGCACCGAACTACGATCTTGCCATACTGTTGGCCCCATGCGACCAGATTATGAAGTAGGTACGAAATTAGGATAGCTAATCGGCAATTGGTTGATGTTTTGGAAGACGAAGGAGGTCTTACAAGTGACCTAACTTGATTCAACATAATCCAACATTAAATTATTAGACCAAAGGCGATATCACCAAAGAAGTCAAGAATGACACGCTCGTTTTTCCGTGGTGGTTTTTGGCACCTATGATGTTCATACCATGAGGTAGATTGACTCTGTAGGCAGGTGCAGTACAAATGTTTCCGAACCAAATCATGTTTGCACGCCGGCCTAGACGTAGCCACACCGACAGGGCTGCACTATTTTGCCATCCGATTCCGCTGGTTCTGGCATTACCACAGCGACCAATCAGGTAACGTGCCTTCTCAATTTACTGCCCACGCCCCGCCACCCATGCAATGTACTTTTATCGGCCGTGCAATTTCGGCGATAAGCTTGCTACATCGTTTTTCCACATACAATAAGGTAACCGTCATGCTTGCAGTCCTCCCACAACCTGTGTGGTCCTGGCGCCGTCACAGGGTCTTATCGTGGCGTTGACAGAACAGGCCCGATACATCTGCGTTGCCGCAAATCACATGATGCAGTTCGATTTGGCCGTTGACTCGGGCGTTAGCGCATGAGGCATCGCCACTACCAAGCAAGGCCTGACTATCGAAGTGACCTTCACAATTCCGCTATACGGCAAGGCTTCTGTTTACGACAGCCGACTTCGACAAATGCGGCTACAGGGTGGCGGTGATTTTCGCGAGGCCTGAATCACCAAAAACTCGTAACACTTCATAATTTACACCTTCAAGGTGGCTTTCAGATCAATAAACAAATGTTTCATTGCTTAGCCAAGGAAGAAGGAAAACAGTATGACTTTTGTCACCACCGTGACAACGTGACAGGACTAACTTCGTAAGCATGGGGGATAAAAAATTAAAAATCCACTATCATCATGACTATCCAAAGGGTAACACCGGTTGCGGACCGAATAAGTCATGGTAGACACTGAGATACAATGACTGCATACTGACAGGGGGTACCAACCGGTAGACACAGTGCTCACCCTAGGAAAGATCTTACCAAGAATATTCTTTACAGTGTGTACTCTCATTGACGAAAATAAAACAGCAGAATCACACGAGAAATCACTTTAGGGACTTAAAAGAGATATATTGCCCCAGGACGTGTCGAGTCGAACACTTCCAGTGTGCACCTAACTCACGGTGGACCACTAATGTACAACACTCTGTCCGTGCACAATCTTCGCATTTCTGTCTAACATGCAAAAAACTGATCTACATCAGACAGAAGAACCTAATGTAAAGTAAACCTGGTATTAGTTTTGTTCCGTGAACCGCGCCAAATTAATATTCATCAAATGATCGTTTGCTAAAGTGAGCAGTGTTTTTCGGGCATAATCCTGTACAAACTTGATTGCGCAGAAAATGCTAATTATTTCGTTTTGGAATTCAATCATCTGAACTTATGGAGTCAAGTGACCCTCTAACAAACGTAAACCGAAAACAGTTCTGCCGAAAAACATGCAAGCCACACATGACTCCGTTCTAGAGCATAAAACAATAGCTAACTGCATGACATTCCTAAAAATACAAGCTTATTCATATATTGCTGTTCTTAACTTGATCATCAGTCTTAATCAGCAAGTGATTACAATACTATTAGGCTAGTCGACAACTTATGCGTTCGAATAATCGTTATTTGGCACTTGTCTGGACCTGTGCAACCTGATAACAGCCCGACCCACGTGAAATCCTACTGCAGGGTAACACTAACCATTGAAGGGCATAGCGACCAATAGATTACTTCTTAATTTTTTTTAATGCAGACGGTAGGTAGATATTACAGTTGCTTGTCACGAAGTTGCGTAACGGTCACGTAATCGTCACTCAATTATATACTTCCTTTTAGAGTATCTGTAGAATATGAAGATAGTAAGCACATCACCGATAGAACTCTAGCGTCAAACACGATTGCAAGACCACTTTAACGGTTGTGGTAGTAACGTTGGTCTATTAATCGTTGCACATTCGTGTTCATTGGATACCATGAAATGAAGTACTCACCCTGCCGAAAAGAAACGTATCCATTGAAGATTCATACTGGTATCCTGAATGTGACTCTTGTTGGAGGGAGTACGGTATACGGATAAGGTAACAGTTACAAGCATTGCTAGTCATACGGAAAATTAATCTGCTAGATGGAACAGAAAAAATTCACGTAGTCACACGCAGGACAAAAATGCAACGGGATGTGCTTAGTTAAGGTGGAATAAAACGAAATCCGCCTGTGAGATGGGCTCGGACGTTGTATGTTATAAAACTTATTCCTACTGGCGTTTATCACTTCACGTATTTATTTTGATTCCGGTGTACAAGCTGAACAGTTCAAGTGAAGATACCGCTGGTTTGTGGTCAAGTGGTTAGATCGTCTAGTCAACTGAGAGCTAATTACGGGTGGCAACTGCGGAATATTCAAATGTGTGGTACGGTGCCGATGAAGTAGTGTACCAGAGTCGAGCTACAGACCCGGACGATATTAAACATCGTTGACGAGATCTAATGAAAGTGAATCTAGAATGGAGGTTTTTTTTGGAGTAAGCCGCCAGAGTGTTGAGTTGCTTTCAGTCATGATGGCTGTTCACCTAACAGTAGCCGATGGGATTGGTTACTCACCCTAAAGCGGGTTTCAACGAAAATCTAGTAGATGATAATGGGAACTCGGGCATCATAGCAACACAGTGTATGTACATGTGACCCCTAGGATTCTTGCGATCATCCGAATGACGTAACAAGACATTCGTAAAATTCACTGAAAATATATCAAGTGGTAACACTTTTCGTTGTGTTGATACCTGTTTTGTTTATGTCCATTTCGCTAATGATGATCTGCGTTACGTAATAATGTGTTATGGCACAACAGGCCCCATTTAACTAGCCAAGGTATACTTATTAGGGTCATGGTAACTATGCCTAATGGCCAATCACTCGGGCGGTTGGATCCAAGCCTTGATGAAGTAGATAATTATGTGACGTTGACTACCAGAATGGAAACCCTCAACCCATGGTTACGGTTACTGATTGAATGGAATAGGTCAGAGACAGGCCTCACAACTGAGTGTAAAGTTGACCTTTGTCAAGTCTTTTGCAAATTAGTCACAACCTGTTCACTGTCTTCACTGATTTGATCAGACTCACTATGTGGAGTCAACAGGGGCTGGACTAATAACTCTTTAATATGCGGGTTGACTGCCGTGTTTATACAGGGTCAATGAATATGATATTTTACATGATATGTATGAATAAACGAGTCAATATTTACAATCCAGCGATAAGCGAAGAGAGTCAAGGGGATATGGAGTCGAGTTAGATATGTCCTTCAAAAAATGTAAATATAGTTTTGAACCACATGTAAGCACGACCGGTATACGTCTGCAGTTAAATGGCGTTGCCTGTGTAGTGCATACTAGATAATCAGTTTTAACAACTATAAACCTGGTCACCCATTTGCACACCAACTTCGAGGAAGGGAGTCATTATCTGAGAATTCAGTTTCGAAAAGGCAGTCTACTGTATGAACAGAACCTCTCAGTTGCAACTTGTTCACTGTGGAACGCATTATCTAACTCGGTGATCACGATTGACTTGGTTGAGATGTTCACAACTCCAGTCGATCAGTACACATTCGGCAGTCCATTGGCACTGTACTTTCTTGATCACCTAGCTAAGGTACTTCCACGGGGCTATCGGATGTACACACACGTTTGTGAGTACGATTGCTTTCATTCTTGTTTACCTCCATGTTTTCCACATGTAGGAGTAGGCTGGTGTGTTAATATTTTACACACCAGTGATTTCCTTCGAAATTTCCTTCTCTGGCAATTGTATTCTTTACACGTAAGAGCCATTCGATAACTTTTATTCTTCGACTCTCCTATACAAACTGAGTAGAATAAATAGAGTGAAAATTCAAATCTGTAATCCAAGTCAAAACAGTGTACAGTGAACCCACATGTAAAGGAGCAGCAAGTTACGGGTGCGAGCCCATTTCATGTTAGGTCTCAGCCAGTTTTCTGATGCAAAGTATCCCATCCAATTTGTGGTCCAACTGCGTAGGGACACACGTTTTTCATTTCAATACAGTTTTTGATCAACTTCTGATTTATAAAGATCAATTTTTGTGTAACTATATATAACACGAAAGGAAAGTTTGGTTCGGAGTGGTTTTATTACCAATGCGGAACTGAAACGGTGGTAACCACAAAACGCAAAATAGGGTGACAAACTAATTATCAGACCACTTTGGAAAACGGTATTGTGAATCATATTTCATTTGTGATCAGTAACGATTTTTGTTTATATAAACTGAACACCATACACAAATAATATCAATTGTCTCATCCTCATAGATAGTTCAGTCAGCCTTTTCTTAAAAGAAGCACTAGATATGAGTCTGGCGCTTGTAGGATTTCAACAGTGGTTCATTCGGTTGCCGTTGCCGGATATGTAACACTAGCCACGTTTTCGTGAGGCGAGTGTGTTGACCACTGCATCATTGACTTCGCATTAGGCATGACTGGATCATCATATGTAAACGCCCAACCACATTCGCCTTATGCCTTATGCTAGCGTGTCGTGAGTTTTAGTCCCTACCTCGGTAAGACTATGCACTACTGACTAGCTCTAACAAAAGCGGAACTCGAGTCCAGCGCTTTTCAAGGGGGGCTAACTGAGGTGTCTACGGGAGTGTGACAGTTGCGATCAGTTGTACGTGTTGTTCAATTTAGATTTAAAAAATCACTTATTACCCACTAGTAATCAATATATAACTTAACAGACTAACGATTTATGCGATTTCGGCCTGGAAAAAAGTCCTAGTCGTGGAGTTATCGATTGAAGTTGACAAGATAATTATTGTGTTTGCTGTCGAGGCTATGAGGGCAATCTGAACACTACTCTTAAGCGACTGTGGCTTAACATTTGATTATGATAATTCAGTCTTGCCTAGTGTGATATCAGTGTCACAATGGTCAACAGGGTTATATTACAAAGGAAACGTGTCCAGAGTAATAATCCTGTCCGTGGCAAAGATAGGCATTACCGACAAGCCTTATCAAGAGCGAATCTCGAGACTCATAGTTCATAAGGGTTATCAAAGTAATACATGCCCTTCATCTCATGCTAACAGTGAACCGGACATTTACTATCACTATCCCCAATCGGTACAAGACAACACTTTGTAGCCCCTCCTCATGATAAAAACTTCGAACATTTTCAGTGCAGTTTTCCGGGGATGGTGCCTCATAGGTCTGTTATGGGGTTCACATCAAAGCAATGAGCTGGCTAATCCAAACTGTTGATATGATTATATAAAACCATCCTTCAGAAAGATGGGACATGTGTATGGCAACGGTGTTGTAGGCAACTGCTAGATTTACAAAATTATATGACAAATGTTCCACCAGGGATTTATGCACCCCAGGTTTATCAAAATCAAAAGACTGTCTTGGTCAACTCGTGATGATTCTGTAATGAATAACGTCAAGCAAATGCAATCATGAATGGAATAAACGTACATCCAAGGTAGTTAATCCGAGGAAAATAGTCCATGGACACACGGCGTCAGGTGATAATAGAATAACGTGGTCACATCAGTGAATCAAGTGTGCTGCAACTGATAGGGAAACTTTATAATTCATTGGTGCAAAAGAAGAAAATTGCAAATACTGACCGCTCCAAGTGGCCTTGCGGTGCACTGAGCGCTGTAGTGAGCCATCCTGTCGTCTAGTGAGTGAAATGTCTAGAAAAGATAAACTGTTGTTTGTTTCCTCTTCATGAGAAACAGAAAGATTAGGATGAACAGAATTAAAAAGGTTTAAAAGTGAAACAAAATGAATATTAGTGGTAAAAATCAAAATATCATCTACATATCGCTTATAGAGGCTGGCACCATCTATAGCATCAGATAATTTTAATTCAATCATTCCTAAAAAATATATTTGCAAGTGTTGGGCCCAATGGACTATCCATTGCTACACCATCAACTTGTTTATAAGATGATCCTGCAAATCAAAACGGATATTCTCTGTACATAAAAGTATAAGTTCCTTGAGATAATCAACTGGGAGACAAAAAGGTAAATTTTGATGGGAAATAAAATCACACAAAAGTCAACTGTTTCTCGAAGGGGAACGTTTGTAAATAAGGCGTCAACATCGATAGAACACATGTGAACTCACCGGTATGTTCTGTAAAGTTTGTACCAGTTCGATTGAATATTTTACACAGTGGAAGGGGTAACCATCTGACGGATGGAATGGAGAATGTCTACATGCCATCTAGAAAGCTTGTGATGAGTTCACATAAGATGTATTCTATCGATGTTGACGCCTTATTTACAAACGTTCCCCTTCGAGAAACAGTTGAATGTTGTGTGATTTTATTTCCCATCAAAATGTGCCTTTTTGTCTCCCAGTTGATTATCTCAAGGAACTCATACTTTAGTGTACGGAGAATATCCGTTTTGATTCTGCAGCAAAACTTTGGTCAAATTGTGAGAGAAAGAAACAAAATAGACATTCCAACGAAAATTACAAGTGTTTTACTAGAAACTAATTTTATCATTGTACACCCTAAAATTATAAACTAAAATGGTGTACCTCAAATATGCAGGTGACGAGTGAATTGCATCTATATTATTACTATGGTATTACTAACGCTTTTGTTCCTCCATAGGAAACATTTCTCTTTCAAGTCATCAGCGAGCAACAGTTACGTTTTGGGTAGGTGACAATTTGCTGTCCTCATCGCACGTCTTGTCAGCCATCGTGGCCTATCTAATTGAACTTTTTTTTCTATAGTAATCACTGCAAACCACGTGATGCTTTGGTCATTCCAGTGAAACTTGTGTAAATGTTTCAGTGAGCAAGAGTATGCGTATCGCAGCTATCAAACACACTGAGTATGATACATTATTAACTGGTTGCTGTAGTCACCGTTGGCGACACTTGCAGTTTCGATACTTCTTCCCCTCGAAAAGCGAGCATGCAAGCCAGAACGTACTTGTTTTCTTTGACAGTCTTTGTTTAGCGTCCCCCTGATCTCTGATTCATTAGATTGTGTCGTCCGAAATGGACTTTGTCACGATTGCGCTAAATCTGTTCGGATACTTAGCTTCCTTCCTCCTCCTCCTCCTCCTCTCTCTCTCTCCCACTCCACACACCACACACATCGTGCTCACCAAATTAGGGGGCAATAACTTCCCCTTCTCTTATTCAGGAAGCTGCGTTCCGCGTGAACTGTGTGAAGTCACAATCATGACATATTGGCCATTGACCCAAAATATAGATTAGTTATTGGGCCCTATCCATTCATCCTGAAGTGAAAACTATGTTGAATATCGGTCACATAGCAAGCATCACGAAACGAGTTACGGGCCAAACTAACAACGCCGTAAAATTATGACGAACAGTTCGAACGTCTGTGTTCCAAGTGTTGTTTCTCAATTTGCAGTTACAGTTAGTTCTATTTTGCACTGAGCATGAGAACACTGATAACAGAAGTTGTGGTTCGTATTTTTAATACAAAACCTGAACTTTGTAGTCTGATAATAAGCCAAAGGAACGCAAATACTGGATATCTTTTGGTTACTTAACGTACGGTATACGGACACCTACCAGTATCCAGTTTGTTGACAAACGCCATACTGGCCTAAAGTTCACTTGGTTCGAATCTCCTCGTGTTCGTATCTTCCTTGTCAAACATGTTCATTTAGGGTAGCAACTAACAATCAGTATGAACGTTCGTCAGGCCCGATAGGTTTATTCGACTATTGTTGCCTAATGCGGTAAGGTTTGTGTTCATATTGCCAAAAAGCATTCCCGTTTGGGCACGTAGGTTAACCCCCCCCCAATATTTTGTACTCAGTGTTAGGGAACACTTAGTTGAAAGCCATCCGACAAAATCGCAGTCTACTCACTTTGAATGAACCGAATTGTGTGTTCGTTATGAATTTACTGTGAACTCCCTCACATAAATGACAGCTTCACGCTTTTGAACTGAACCAAATTGTTCTGCCAGAATTCATGTTGTGTTTAAGACCGGCAATCAACATGTATGCCATTCGAATGGACCGTTGACCTAACGAAAGTCAATAACTTTTCTCACTAATACTGTTCTGCATTCCAATAGCCGACGCTTAGCAAAGTAGGTCAACAAGCGTCGACCACGTTTTTAACTCGGTAAAATATGGACTTCCGTTCACTGTTTCATTATGTATTGATAAGTGCGTCGCCGTTAGACACATTAAATAGAACTAACTGAATGGAGATTAGGGGTAGCGATTTTCTGCGTGTTGCTAGTCTAAGAACCTGCGCTTTCAGGGAACACTCACTCGAACACTTCATAAGAGGAAGACCGGTTATCGTGACTGATTTAAACAGGTCAACTTAGTTCGATCGTGTTCGCACCAATGAATCCTGATTCTCACTTGAATGTTGTCCACGGGATTGATAATCATGCTGGCCACGGTTGGAGGCATCCACAAACATCATGCTAATTCAAGCGGGACAAAAACGCTGACTATATAGTCCATATTTGTGACAGTTGCAGGTAGGGGAGATCAGGTTTAACTAACCCAAAACTGGTGGCATTAACTGTCGACTATGTGGGGACCGTCTTGGCAGAGGGGTAATATTCCTTAAACCACGGGTGTGTCGATTTCAACCATCGCCATCTGCCTCGGGGAATGCACACTCTCTGAAGCTATAGAAAAACTGAGGCTAACCTCCAGGTGCACAGATTCCGTTCTGGGATGACAGTCAGGGTCACGTTTGCCATCATTCATTGCAGTAAACTGTGACTTCAATCAGATATTTGTAACTGCACCTTCGGACCGTATATAAGCCATTGGTTTAATTGTAGGAATTCTGTCAGCTGTCGTGTTTGTTCTGCAAGTGTACGTCTTAACGTGGTTTTGCACGCATCCATCGGAGTGTGAAAAGCTAAAGCCAGATAGTGTTGGTCTGCGAAGAATTTCAGGTGGCTTAACAAAAATTTATACCGCACCAATAATTATCGCAAACCGTTGTAAGTAGTCTGTCAACCGGGATGAGTGATTTTCCGGCGAAGGTGCACGAGCAGTGTGCACGCGCAAACTGCAGCCTACTGGAAACATTTCACCATGCGACAGAATATCCATAACAAGTATATTCTGATTGTTATCAGAAATTTAGAGCGTCGTATTTAACATTGTAATCGAAACCGCGATCACAACATGCCTGACGAAGATCACTCAAAGCGGTTGAAACCTTAGGCAGTACAACTTCCTTATTTCGTTGCGTTATTATAAATTTATTATGTAATCTAACCTATAGTTTACTGAGACCGCTAGTAGTATTTGTGGAGCCAAGAACTACGGATGCCGCTAAGGGTATTTGGGAAAGTATTCTGAGCCTGCGAAACAACAATGGGAGTATATCATCAGAGGAGTGGAGAGCAGAATATCAATTCATCTTATTGTTTAGTACCTCACATCTGGTCCGATAACGTCCACGCATTCGTAAACCGACGGCTCCTAAGCAGTTACGAAGAACCATTTGATGCTTACTTGGTACAGCTATCCGCAGTCAGTTGTAAGCACTGATGAACCTCGTTCAGTCACGTGAAACCAAACCGACGGAACGGACAGTGTGTGCGATCAGCTGTTAACCAGATAATCACTCATTCATAACTGTCCATTGGCCTCATTGGTTGCAGTAAAGTGGCGCACCTCCCCGTTTAATCGTCAGTTGATTCGGAATGAAAATTAAACTTTTTTAGGGTCATTAACCTTATATTTTTCTTTTCAGATCATGTTTTATTCACTTAGGCTGATTTGCCGAGGAATATAAAATCATAGCACAGTCTTCTAACATGTAAACTATGCTGGGACTTGGTTAAGTCAGGATGGGTGGAAAGAACGAAAACGGATTAGACCAACCTAGTCACATCAGGGAATTAGTACACTAGCTTGTCGAAGTTAGGTATTAGTTATCAGCTCAGGACGAACTGTGGATCGTGTACTATCGGTGTGTCGCGATGTTGGTTGAACCGTCGACTTGACCACTTCACTCTGCAATTATCTTATACGGTTTAACTGAACCAAGTTGTGCATAATGAATAACAAGGTTAGATTACATAATAAATTTATAATAACGCAACGAAATAAGGAAGTT
>LOND01010293.1:4783-15751 GCA_014220965.1 Paragonimus kellicotti
ATGAACGTCATGGCAAGTTCATGGTAGTTTGTGATGTTCTCAGACCCTTTCGTATATCCACTGTGCTTGTCATTTGTAGTTTACTTCATGTCACTGTTTGTCATTACTACTGATAGGATTAAGCAGTCGATGACAGCAGTGTGCAAACAGGTACAATATAACGGTTCATGATTTACTGGTTGCATTAATCTAGAAAACGGTTCATGTATTTTCAAAGAATATATTCATGTTGGAAGCTATAGGCGGGAGAAGAAAGCCTTCGGTGACGTGGCCCCAAAGCACACATATGCACTAAAACAATAGTCCGGCGAAGGCACATTTCTAGTGCCCTCTAAGCTTGTGTTAAATAAATAAACCAAACTTGTGCAGCTTGGGTTGTCTCGCCGTATGCGGTGGATGTATTCATTTGATAGTTCCTGTTGCTATCAGTGCGTGAACTTTTGCAATTCGGTATGGCGATTATGTTTACTTGCTAATCTGCTCTTCAACAACGAACGAACGTTAACTGACTGAATATATGCCAGTGGATGGCTTCTATGTAGCAAAGTTTCGTTAGCGATCACCTTACCTCTACTCTGGCGTTTGTAGATTATTCAATACCAATCTGTAATTCAGAGTTACTACATGTTAAACAATGACTGAATTTCATAAGAGTTCTGGAAGGAGTCTTTCGACACTTAAGATTAGCAGTGTGCTAGTTCTTTTTAGAAAAGAATAGCTAGTTATTTTACATTTGTCTTGGGGGGTTCATATGGTGACAAGCTTCATTGTGGGAATTTCATTAATGTAAAAAGAACGTTTTCTAAACTATTAGGCAACCTACGTTAAGCTGCAGCTGGAACACTGAGTGTCCGACTCAGATTTTCCGTTGCCGGTATTTCTGGCTTTGACCAAGTCATGAAATCGAGCAAATGGCGGAAGTGTGGTCTGACGGCTTTTATTTGAACACTTTCTTTCAGATCGAAATCTTTTCAACATAAGGACGTTTGGTTTGTATGGCTGTTTTCAGGTTGAGGACGGTCTAGTTTGGTGTCGTCACATAGTCAGCGGAACTTTGTTAACGAATATACACGAGTGCATATGTTGACCTAAAACAGACCACTGGTTTAAACAGCTCAAGCTTCTCTGCAAGGTTTTCACACGTTCTAAGCACTTTTGCAACTCGATAACGTTTCGTTGTCGTCGGCCTGAAGAAACACCAGCCACTGAATTGTGCTTATTAGTTGAAGAATGAAAAGGAACTGATGTGGTAAATGTTCATTCTTCCTGGCCTAAAACCTATGTAAGACAATCCTCAAGTCGCGCAAGTAAGTGCACACTGAGGCTATAATTGTGAGGTTTCTGTAGAAAGATGGATTTATCAGCTCTGTCAGAGGATTCAAGTCATATCATATTAATGGCCAATTCTGAGCAGGCATACCACGTTTATGATTCGCTAGCATTTAGAAGTTTAGAAATAAATAAACATTTCTTGTAGACGCCACTCTGCTTCACGAAGATGAGTTGGAAATATGCATCCTTAGCCAGAAACGTCATTTAGCAAACCCTTCAATACTTTGAAAACAACAGTTTACTGGGCCATTTCCGCGTTAAATGTTGAAGATGATCCCGACTGTAAACTGTCTCCAAAATTTCGATTGAATGTCAGTCGACAAGGATTGAGTGAAATGTGCTGCAATCTGTTCTGAAGTATTTTAAGACGACAAAGAATATCAATTATGGACGTGGTGACTTGTGATTTACTAGACTATCTGATTTGAATCCGACTTGTGACATTCAACTGGAGTAGATTAATTAGTCTGCTGCCTATGTGTTTAAAAAACGTCCACGATTTGCAGGTATACACACATGCGTACTATTTACCGAAAGTGTAGCCCGCCTACGAATTTATATTGGTAGACCTACCAGATATTTGTAAATGCGAAATGCCAAGGTAACTCTATGTGTGCGGTGTGAGTTCGCAGTAGAAGAGTTTTGGATTTACTTTCAGCTTTCGAGCGAAACCACGTGGACAGCAAAATTGCTTTATTCCGTTAGCAATTGTCCTACGATTGAGCCAAACAACATATTCAAAAAACGCAAATCCATGCTGTTTTAGTTGATGGCTGTTTCAAGCTGAGCCTTGTACTCTGGCCAGACGTTTGGTTCTGTTCCCAAAACCTCTTGAATGTTATTGATTGGAAAAACTTTTTCAGCACTGGTTGATAACGGCATCGGAGATTCACTTTACGATGTGCTACCAGTGATCTTCTGGGTGATTGTGGTTGTGGAGCCAGTCAATTCAACTCAGCTGAGCTGTCATCGCCGCAATGAAAGTTGATTTGTGATAGGCTTTCATACCCATAATTTTGGGGATATTGTTTTAGTTACAACGGAATCGTCATCCTCAGCATCGTTATAACAACCTTGCATCTGTCCAGCATGTACTGTGGCCCGGGGGGCCGCCCACCTCAACAGTGACGTGGAATATCCCAGAAAAAGTTTAATTAGGAGATTGAAAATCAGTAAAAATTAACTGCGCGGAAGAACCACAAATAATGTGATTGCAGGTACACCATTGACTGCGACACACCGCCATCTCAGGATAGCGTTCTAACCAGCGATTTGAGTGATCACGAGGACCCCATCCAGGCAGGCGACACCTACCCACTTTGCTCAATGGAGCAGTCAGGGTCTTCATATTTCGTGACCACGTTGTTGCTTGACCACCACGTGGTTTCACCCAACTGTTGGTGGTCTCAGTATATAATGCCCGGTACGGTAAACGATCAGCTGACATACGGAGTACGTGACCTAACCATCGCAGGCTGTGCAACGTGAGTAGTTGACCGGTTGACGGCACATCCTGGGCGTCTCGGCATACCCGCCGGCGAACGGTCACATTGCTCACCTTATCCGTCCTCGTTGATGTGGGCTAATTAGCAGAGACAACGATGGTTAAGCACATCAAGACTGTTGCCATCTTTGTTGCGAACAGGCCACGTTTCCAAACTGTAAAGTAAAACAGAATACACACACAATTATTATATATCCTACCTTCCAACTACAAGCGAACGTCTTTACCACGCCAAAGGTGAAGCAGGTTGAAAAAGGTAACTCGTATCTCTGCTATCCTAGCCAATATTTCACCAACACTATTACAAGCTAACAAGTAGTGGTACCTAAATATGGGAAATTGGTCATAGACTCGAATGGATTACCTGCAATGAAGAAAGTAGGAGTGGAAATGCCCCAGTCTTGAAGTAACACTTTGCACTTTGAAGGTGCGAAGCGCATTCCATACAAACCAGCCCGGTCACTCACCTTGTTCAGCATGATCTACGTGTCTTTGACGGGTGGGTCTAGTAAGAAAACTTCATCCACATACTTCACATCGGTCAACCTAGTCCAGGAAGAAGCTCAACACCAAGTTCACTGGACTCCTCAAGCGCACCCTCCAGAATGTCGTCCATGACAAAATTGAACAGGAAAGGGGAAATCGGACACCCTTGACGAACACCACAGAAGTGATGAACGTCCGAGACAGTTGTCCATAAACTCTCACCCTGCTTGCAGAGTGAGCATACAGTGATCTCAACAGATTCACGTATTTCCCTGGTACTCCCTTGCGAAGAAGACAGTTCCAGAGAACGTTACGAGCAACTGAATCGAAAGCAGCCTTCAGGTCCAAAAAGACCAAGACCGTCGGCTGCCTATAAGAGTGCCGATGTTCCAAGATCCGTCGCAAGGTAAAAATGTGGTCAACGCACCCTCGACCGGATCGGAATCCTGTCCTGTTCTTCACGTATTTGACTTTCTCTGGGTTTAGTGAGCCGACGTAAAATGAAGCCAATGAATAACGTAGACGCAACAAACAACAAACTGATGTCTCTGTGGTTGTCACATAGACTTCGGACCCCTTTTTGAAAGAGGGGGGGGGGAGGGGGGGGGGGGGGGGGGGGGGGGGGGGGGGGGGGTGGGGGGGGGGGGGGGGGGGGGGGGGGGGGGGGGGGGGGGGGAGGGGGGGGGGGGGGGGGGGGGGGGGGGGGGGGGGGGGGAAAAAAAAAAAAAAAAAAAAAAAAAAATGTTAAAGGGTTTTTTTTTTGTGTTTTTAGGCGAGGGGGGGGGTGGGGGAAAAAACAAAAAAAACAAAAAAAAAAAAAAAAAAATAAGGGTGGTTCCGTCTCGCCACCGCGGGTGGGCGGCTGCGGTCGCTGTGCCGTGCGGGTACACAAAACCCCGAAAAAAAAAAAACCCCCGAAAAACTTTTCGTGGTGGGCGTGGGCACGGAGCGTGTGGAGTATGGCCTTTTTCTTTTTCTTTGAAAGGGGCAAAAAAAAAAGGGGGCGGGGGGCCCCCCCCCCCCCCCCCCGGAACCCCGCCCCCCCCCCCCCAAAAAGTGAAAGGAGGCCGCCGCGCCCCCTTTTCCCCCCCGCGCCCCCCCACCTCCCCGCCCCCCCCCAAAAAAAGGTGGGGGGGGGTTTTTTTTTTTTTTTGTGTTTTGTCCGCCCCCCCCCGTTCCTTCGCCGCCCGCCAAAAATTTTTTTTTTTGGGGACCCGCCCCCCCGGGGGGGGGGGGGGGGGGGGGTTTTTTTAGGGCCCCCCGCCCCCGCCCTTTTTTTGGGGGGTGGGGGGTGGGGGGGGCCCCGCCCCGCCCCCAAGGGGGGGGGGGGGGGGTGGGGGGGGGGGGGGGGGGGGGGGCAAAAAAAAAAAAAAAAAACATCGGGGGGGGTTTTTTTTTTTTTTTTTTTTGTCTAAGTTTCTGATATCAACCTTTCCCCGCCATCCTTGAACAGAGAAGGAGGGATGAGGTCTGGTCCAGGAGCCTTGTTACGCTTCAATAATTTGAGCTCTAGGACCACTTCTGCTTCCGACGGAGGGCCGTCTGGAACGCAATAACTGACCATTCGGGTCCCGTCGTCCACATGGTCTGGTTGAGGCCAACTGAACTGATCTTCGAAATGTTCAGCCCACCTGTCAAGTCGACGCGATTGATTGGTGATAAGTGAACCATCTTTTTCACATATGGTCTCACACCGACTCGACGACCAGTACAACCACGGATCAGGGAAAAAAGCCTTCTGCAATTCCCAGATAAAAAGGCTCTTTCCATCTCTTTCGACTGTTCGACCAAGTAGTGCTCACGGTCTTTGCGCAAGCTTTTAGTCAGCTTGCGTTTAAGTTCTCGACGGTCGTCATCATATTCAGAACCAGGTGGGATCGAGCGACGCTTGTTCATGAGGTTTATCGACGTGATGGAAATCCAGTTCTGTCGCAACTGAACAGCTCCTTCGGAACATACCTCTTCACAGCATGTTTTCATAGCTGCGCGATTTGTTCCCAGTGTTCGTTAGGATCTTTCACCTGACTCGAACTGGGCAACTTGTTCACCAACGCCTTCTGGTAAGCGTTCTTTACACCCTCATCGCTCGAATGCCAGTTAATTACTTTGCATTTACGAGCGTGTGTCCTCTGGGCAAATGACAAAACGAAACGGGCACGCACAACAGCATGGTCCGAGTCCAGGTGGTTGCTCCAAAAGGCACGACAGTCCTTAACAGAGTGGCGCCACCTGTAACTGACTGCTATATGATCCAACTGTGTCCACGGCTGAGAAGCACACGGAGGTCTCCATGTAACACAGTGCTTCTTCCTGTGTAAATTGTCACCAAAAATACAAAGGTCATGAGATGCGCACAGCTGTAGTAGTTTTTTGACATGGTTAGTGCGTTGTGCCGGGACGCCAAACATATCTCCCAGCCGCTTCTCCTCTGGAGAATGACCAGCAATCTCAGTGTTCAAATCTCCCGCTAGTACAATGGCGTAAGAGTGTTCAGTCTCCTTCGGAGGTCAATGAATGCGTCGCAGAATACACTTTTGGTAGCATCCGGACAGCCCCTGCGTCGAAACTTACACCGATATAATGAGTAAACAACGCATCTGTTACCTGCATTTACAGAGTTTCACTGTTGTACTGAGACTGACAGCGCACAGGCGACTATTTAGTGGGATACAATCGAGCAGACACTGCTCATATGTGGAATTCAGTGAGCCTCCCTTCCTAGCTTGACTACGAGATTCAGCCTCGGCGTCATCGGAGGCCCTGAAAGAAAAGCACTTAGGTCGACTGCTATTTAGATGTGAATTAAAGTGGATAACGGTGCTAGAATCGCCTCTCCGACGAACGAAACACGCCAGGCTCCAGGTTTGAGAGAATACTTGTAAACCAGCAGCTTGCTATTTTTCGAAGAATGCGGACATTGAAAAAGCGATCGTTTGCCAGTTTTTTTGAGATTACTAAACAACTATCGATAGAAAGCACGAGGAACGCAGAAATCGTGGGAAATAAAGTGAAAGAAGTAGGACGTAATAGATGAATATTTTCACTATAAGGGGAACAACCTCTGACATTTTCTGGCCGTTTAAGCCTCGGAAAAACGGAACCTTATTCTGAGTCCTGACTCAATAGCCGACCTGCGAAACTAAAGAAAATGAAAATTTTTTGGTTGGGACTCTACCCGGGGCCAATGACTAAACAGTCTGACTCACCTGACAGTAGAGGTCCCGCCCAACATGAGGATGCAGTGAATAGGACATTAATGACTTATTGTGAACACTACTGCGCACTGTGGATGTATTCGAGGCTACAGAAGGCTTTTGGGTGATACCGAATGCTTTTCGACCATACCGGATAGTACGCTGGCCGGCCACGTTCAACCATGGGACAGTTAATATGCTCTTTGTTTGAGGGTGTTTCTTCCAACGCCTTTTTGTCCTGATTCCGAAGGCGGAAGTGCCACACCAACGCGGTTTAGTCATAGGACCGTGCCTTACTCCCTAGGCACTCCTACGCGGTCGGTAGTGCAACATACAACCCTATCAGTGAACCTGCTTTTCGTCTGTTTGCTCCGTTCTGGCCTGTCTGACAAGAGTGCACCTGGAGAAACCGAGGAGCTAAACAGAATAGTCCTCCGAATCAATGTAATGCATAATCTTGACTGCCACGTCAAAGTAACAGCACAGGTGGAAATACGATTGAGCATCTTAATCCAAAAAACTTTCAAGGCTCCTAGCTTGGTCAAGTGCTCCGATATAATTTACGATCGATTGTCTGAATTCAAATATCTTTTGAACACTGTGACCAAGTTTGGCCGTGAGTTTTTGAATTACTTACCATAAAAACCTATTCGTCAAGAGAATAATCAAGAAAAGATGGCGGTTGACCCAATAAACACTTTATATGTTTCAGGACATTCCAGGTTCGATCACTGCCGCGAAGTAATATTTAGCGAGAGAAGCTGTTGTAGTATTAAGTCAGTGGTTCGTGAAATTCAGCTGCGGGTGATAAGTGCCTCACAGTGTTGAAGGTTGAATGTAACCCATCATGTCATATATGGAAGATTCACTGAGTGAAGTTTGGTTTGGCGGTATCTAATGTGTTGCGTGGTCGCCATCTGCTACTGGAATGAGGGCGAGGTGGAAATTTTAGGATATCAGAAGTGGATTCATCATTCGTGTGCAGATCACTCAAGATAATCGTAGGAACAGTTGCGCTGTGCATTTTGATGGTATATGGTGATCTCTGGTCAGACCTGAGGTTTTTAGGTTTGCCAGAGTGATATCACATTTCAACAGTCGACATTGAGCAGGTAACAGGCCTGGCTACACTAGTATCTTTCGTCAATTTTTCTGTTACGAAGCCTAGTCTCAGTTAATGGAAGGCACTCAGCCAGGTTAAATACTCCGTCCCCGGCGGCCAAGCTACGCCATTGACTACCACATCATCGACGCCAATGAGGCACAAAACAATCCCCAATAGTCTTGAATACATAGTGCTTAAACACTGACATTAAAGCGCATTGTGCAAAATGGTGTTCCTCAATCTGCGTTCGTCAACTCTTTTGACCCCGGATGACGGCTGCAGAAGTGTGTATTCATCTGGTTTAGAGCGTGTTCTAATAACCTTATCAGTTCTACCGTGACTAACTTGTTGCAAAGCAGTTAGCTTCTGACGGTCAGCTGCAGTATGAAGGGCAACTCGTAACGATTACAGCAGTAAATTTTACCCGAGATCAGAACCACTCTCTAATGTATGATGCTGAACTATTGTTACGTCAGGAAAACCTAACCGTTTGAAAAATGTGAAACTTCCTTACTGTAGTCCTGTTTCTAATCGGCCGGCATCACAAACACGACTCTGCAAGCGCAGAATGAACACGATTTACTGAATCGTTCTACAACTACACTCGAGTTTAACGTAACATCCGCAGTGTGGTGGCACCCATATAGACGCTGTTTTTTAATGGGTATTAATCAGTCATCGGGCACTGTTTCCCCTTGCTTTTGTTCCTTCGGTTGGACAGAGTGAGTTCGCTGTGGTTCTGCGGCTGTTTCTTTTAAATGGTCTAACTGTGAACGTATACCGTATTAACCATGAGTAATAGAGGATGAGACATCCTTTAGACTATCATAAGAGATTCGGTTTCAGTGTGCCTAACTGATGGTGACAAGGTAATTGAAGGACTGTGCCCTGTATCATCAACTTATGTACAATTAACCAACGGTAGAGGCGACAGCCGCTCACTTGCCGCCATCAAGCTTGTAAACTTTTTTCAAGAGGTTTATGTTGTCAGGGTCAGTAGTGTAAGACGGAATACGCGATGCATTTCTGGTACGGCGACAAATGACACTATTACAAGTTTCTGTAATACACTCTGACCCTCCTTCAAGATCACGCCAACTCTAAAGGTTGGACATAGGTATCTGAGAATCAGCTGGTTCTTTTTTCAAGTCCTGTAGACCAAAAGTGGGGCCAGCCTACATGTTCAGGAGTTGAAGTCTTAGTTACG
Organism: Paragonimus kellicotti; assembly: GCA_014220965.1. Lineage (NCBI taxonomy): Eukaryota > Metazoa > Platyhelminthes > Trematoda > Plagiorchiida > Troglotrematidae > Paragonimus > Paragonimus kellicotti. The sequence goes on from LOND01010293.1 coordinate 13,612, forward strand.
AGACCGGGTTGAACCCAACCGTTTATATGGATCCCTTATATACAGATCTCGCACTGTAATGGCAGCAGTCATTGTGGTCGGTGTGCTCCAGTAATCTCTTCATTATACATACACCACAAACAATTGAAATAAAGTAAACATATACGCGCAAGAATACTCAAGCTTCAAGTAGTCAGTCGCACATATGCTCGCAACAATTAGGAGGAACTACACAAGGCATAACTCTGAAGGCAATGCAAATTAAAAAGTGAGTCGCCTTGTGGACATCTTATGAAATATTGAGATCCGAACATACCTGTTACGCTCAGAATTAAGTAGTGTTTCAAAGCTGGATGCGATATGGTTCACATTCTACAAACTGATGGTGTAAGGTATATGGGTATCGTGCACGTTAACAAACAATTAGGTAGATTTCAGATACTGGATCAGTAACAGCTAACCCGCAGTGTACAAGTTAGACCAATAAATTCGTCTGCGTACTTTTCTTCCTTGTACGAAAACAAACAGTTAAATAAAGAGCTGGAACCCTGATCGTATGTTTTGCAATTTAAAGTGAGAGGTATCAAAGGGCTGACCAGTGAGACGGCTTATTCGATGCAGCTGGGACTACAATGACTACAGTGTGATACAATGGCTGAACAGCCCCTTAACCAGTTCTCAAACTTGTATTGTATGTGGAGTTGACAGAAGCAGTCAAGTGAACGTGTAAAAATCGACAGGTGCCGATCGGTAGAACTCGCTCGTGGGAGTGTAATTCGTATAGTTCTGATGTAGGGATTAGATCACCGGCTTTCGTTTGCTGAGATTGTCGAGAGGGCGAGTTGATAGATCAGGAAAACAAAACCTAAATTAGAAACGTCTGAAGATGAGCTTTCTTGTGGTGTCGGATTAGGTTGGGGTTGACGATGCACGATTTTCTGCGTGTGCGTATGCGAACAGAACGGACTGATACTCTGTAACGGTTCATCACATCTGTATAATACTGATACCACGAAAAAGAACGTGGAAAATGTAGCCCAATAGGTCCAGATTGGATACACTAGGAGGAAGTAGCACGGAGGAAACACGTGCGAGGCGAGTAGAGCTAAAATATAAATCACAAGAATAAGGTAACTGAAGTTGTCACGTTTTATGATTACAACCCTTCCAAAATATCCGCGTTATCTGGCTTATTGTTTGGTTTCTCATTTCCACCTCTACTGATTTTTGTGTTTTGATACAAAACAATTAAGTTTATAAATACATTGACTGAACCAGTCTACTGCATTTTAAGGAATAAATATGACACGTACTTTTGATTTGTTGGAGGGTATGTTCATCAAGACAATCCTCAAGTTACTATCCAGTTGAGCAATTCAGCCAGCGGTTGTCAGTCCCTTGTTTTGTAGAAATGTATACCAATCTTCGTTATAATGGCTGCAAGTTGCCAGCGTGAGCAGTAAAATAACACGTGCTCATATTGAATGTTCTACGTGACAAAGTTGTGTAAAACGTATCCGTATTCACGAATACTTAGGTGGTGTTTAATATTTTCATTTCAACCGATTAATCCCGGTTATCGCTCAAAACTGTATAAATACTTACCAGGTGATAACCACATTCTGGGTCACGTACCCATACACGTGAACTTCTGCTGGAGGTACTTTTCAGCTTAAAAGTTATTCCTCAAAACAAGAGGAAAACATGTTTTATACTGGTGTTGAGGTGAGGTTTCCTACAGTAGGCTTCAATGAACTGCTTATCGGCATAAATTTTATGACGGATCTTTGATGTGATACAATTTCGAATTGACCAGATATATGAAAATATTTTGAAGGAACAGGTCAATGTATGCTTGAGGGTCTCATCTGTGAGATAGCATCTGTTTTCGCTGTGGGTCCACTTTCACGTTAACTATACACAGAGGGTCTGTCTGCTTCACTTCTTGTTTATACAATCCGCTTTTAGAGTTTTGCACGAATATTTGAAGCGCGGTTTTATTCATGGGTATTTATATTTCTTAACCGTCCAGTAGAGACACCTCTCTTGTTCTGCAAACCGGGGTAAGGCGTAAACACCAGAAACACAGTTTGAGTCAACGGTTCCGCCGAGCTCTATCTGTTGTATGTTAACTCCAGACACACAAACGAAGCAAGTTGTG
>LOND01010306.1:4123-15533 GCA_014220965.1 Paragonimus kellicotti
TCACAAGGTTAACACTGACCTAACGGTCAAGGTCATGCCAGAAATCCGTCATCTGAGGATGAAGAAAGTGGCCGGTCGGAGGTATCCGCCATTGTTTGCTGCGGACGGTCCCGGAAAAATGTGCAGGAAGTTTTGTCGCGATGAGGAACGATCAGAAAGCATCTACTTTTGCGAAGAAGTGGGCGGTCCTCTGAACTGGACTTCGTTATGTTCTCAAAATTGACGAAATTTCACAGACCTCGCGAGTTGTCCAACCAATACGGGATTTTGAGTGTCCGGACGTAGTGGAATGTTTTCTCGCGTCAGATGCAGTTGTGGAATCAGGAATGAAAAGCGAAATTACGTGATAAACGGAAAATGGTCATGTGAAGTATGACGAATAATGAAATATGTGATTTTCTAGTCAAACCTTTATATAAAATTCATAATTCCGTGTCATCTAATAAAATATATAGCACTACCGAACAGTTGTTATCGTATAACGTTGAAAGAGATTGATTAACGGCTTTTTCTAGTATATGATTACAGCCGAATTCTGATGTCGATTTGATATACGCGTCCGAGATATGGAATGGAAAGAATGTTTAAAATGATAAAGATTGTCAAGTGATTCATTAGGACAGGAAATATGGGTGGCAACGTAAGAGTTGAATGTAACCGTATGAGGCGAACAGGTTAAGTGTATTTTCTTTTCCAAACAGTTTTAGCGTGTACAGCCTTTGCATAATGATCAATAACCATACACAGTTGGTTATGATTAATTATGAAGTACTAAGCTCAGGTATCTAGATAACTACATCCGATGATGAAAGGCATTCAGTGGACCGGCGGAATACGCGTAACCCGTTGGTGATTTGAACCGTTAGGGAAAGAAATAACAACCCGTTCATCTTCTTCGCTCCTGGTACCCAGAGTGTTTCCCACGCGACGATCACTGCGCCTTGAAGAATCCAACTATTCCGAATTGCCATCCAACATCACACGTCCAGAAGTTTGCTTCGGGACTGTTTGGTAAAAACGTGATGTGAAAACTGGACTGTGTACGGGCATACTATCGCATCCCAACCGCATCGGAAGAAATTTTCAGAGCAGAGATAACCACGCCATTACGAAACCGTATCAATCGTTCTCGCGTGACGTTGAGGATACCTAACATGACGCAGACGCACAAGCGTTTTGCTGACGAAGTTTCACGTAGTGTAGATTTTTGTGTAAGCCAGCGTGGTTGATTTTTTATTGCTAGTGAATCAATAGCAGGAGATCGAGAACACTTGTAAATGGTTTTGCAACGATTTCAAAACTACCATCTCTGTATAAAGCATCCATATGCTGTCTTTGAAATGCTTCGACTCTAGACGTTCTGGGACACCGGAAAATTGGGTGTATCACCTTATTTGAGAAAGTCAGCGCGTTCACATCCTTCCCGTTGCCGTCCACAATGAGTCAACGTTGTTACTATCTTGTAATAATTAACTTTCATCTCCTCTATCTTACGAACTGTGCCGCCATACCTTTATTTTAACGAATGTGTCACTGCGTGCGGAAAACAGCACGTCGGCATGCGTTGCACAACCCAAACATTCCAGTGTGTTCAGACGAGCCTTCGAGCAATGTTTGTAAATTAATTACGTTGTGTTTGCGGCTCAACATTCGCTCGTCGAGGGGGCCGGACCAGTTGCGTGATGTCGCTCCGCAGCATTTCGCACAACAAACGCCCCCCCCGCCCCCCCCCCCGGCAACCACTAGCTTTTTGTCATGAAGACCACAAGCAAAATGCACTACTGTCAGATGCAAACTACTTTCCAATCCCCACTTTCCGCAAAGTAGAGGCTTTCTGATCGTTCCTCATCGCGACAAAATTTTCTGCACATTTTTCCGGAACCAACTGCATCAAATAATGGCGGAATTCTTCGACCGGCCACTTTCTCCATCCTCAGATGACGGATTTCTGGCATGACCTTGACCATTAGGTCAGTGTTAACCTTGTGAGCCAAAAATTGATGTAACTACTCAGCATTTTCATCGAACATGGGAAAATTTTGAAACTATCATTTTTGACGCGTGTCCCAGATCCTTTTTCATAAACTTGGATTTTTCTCTCTTGCTATGTCTGTTTCGTTATACTATTCACGAAACTGGTGTATTGTACAATTATTAATTGTGTGTATGGAGTGCATTTATGCATGTAGCGATAAAATGTGTACATTGATCACGCTCATCTGAGCGTGTTTCTCACAGATGCGTTGAGAAATATACCATTATTATTATTACATAACGGCATGGAAGACCGTTCATCTCCGAAATGGTTGATGCGAAGGCGTTGGTTACTATTGGATTTCATAGGTTACTAAAGAAATGAGCACACAAGCAAATTAAGTCTCTCATCGCACATGTGAAAAATCCTGAAAACTGAACTAAGTGTGTGATCGTTAAACGAAATTGACAACCAGGCATCTCTTAATAACGGAAACGATAAAACGGGATTGACCTCACCCGAACAGATGGTTATTGGTTGGGTCGCATCACAACGAGTGTTTGCGGATCGAGAAATGATGGGAATTGTGTTGCACAATGAAAAATATCGAAAGAAGACACCCAATTTTGACATTTGGGATTCCACTGAACTGAGAAAGGAAAAAAGCGGAGGAAACGGTGGAAGTAATGGACGTAAGAACAGATATGATTAATACAGTTTATTTAAGGGCCACTTTCCATCATCAATCACACCGAACACGACAATTCCAGAAATAATCCAAGACGACATCAAATGCTGCTTGGAAATCAGATGATGCCCAGCCGAAAAGTATGTCCAGATTCAGCCCGTCCTATCAGCAGTTCTGCATTGGTCAGCCAGCGTGGTCGCGCGTGCATAAGTGACGCTTTAGCAACAGTATCATGCTGTGTAATACGGCTTGGAAAATTCTAGCGATGGTACAAGCTGAGAAAACTACTCCCTTAATGAATACAAAATGTTAGGGGTTTCCAGGATGGTGAGGCGTGCACAAATGAGCTTTATTTGGCGTGGAATTTGTGAACGGAGAGGGTGATCATGCTGCTAACCAGTCCGCGACTTGTGACGTCAATAGGTAGTGCAAAGTGATCCGAGGAACCCGTCCCGATGTTAGATGTTTAACGCTGACCAGGATGAACAACCATCTGGGCAGTTGCCTGAGGGCAGGGTCGAAGATGGGTAACTTTTTGTCGTAGGTTTCAATGTGACACCAGTTTGCGGCGATAGGTGCACAGTTTGTCCATTTAGTGGAATGACCTGTTGGGGAGGAATAATTCTGACTTCAACACTGGCATCGGCAAAATGTTTGGTGCCTCTCTAGTGGAACACTTGTTGAATCTGACTTTACAGGAGAAATGGTCATTATCCCACCCGAAATACAGTATTCCGTGGATATTAACCACTTTCCATCGCCACCCATGTTGGAGGACTAGTGTGCTGAACTGCCTAACCACGGTCGTATGTCTCTGTTTTCCGTGAAAAACGTAACTACTTTTAATAGTCCCAATATTGCCAGAAAGAAACTGTGACATGAAAATATTATGATGATATAGTTCGTTTGAGAAAAGGACTACCCCTCATTTTTTGTTGGTCCCGGGGCTTGCACATAACAGAGGCGATCGGAAGGGAAGTAATTGGTTTTTTAAAATAATAATCAACTCCATATTACAGCTTCATCGAACATAGCAATGTCTGATAAGGGATTCATTTGAAGCCCTAAAGTTTTCCAAAATCCCGTCATTAACATGCTGGATAAAATGGAAAGTAATCATTTAATTCATTTATCACCGCAGTATTTCGGCTTTGGTGATAACTTTCACGGACTGTTTATAGCAAATATCCATTACAATGGATAATTTGAACACGAAGAACATTCGTTTGCAGTTGAAATTTCCCACCACCCGCATTGATTTCACTCTTTTCAACTTCAACGGTCGGTTTAGGATAACGCAAACGTTTCGCCTCCTGTCGTCCGTTTCACCATGCAGTCCGCTGAGGATATTCAACTGCTGAGTGTGAAGCTGGGGGACAGTGAATCGTACAGCCAGACTTCATTGTTCATCGCCCCCCCTTGATTTAATATCTCTCAAGATTGGGCAGTCAGTCAATCAACTACTGCACTGACAGTATGATGAGGTACACTGTGACGGAAAATGCAATCGCTGGTGTCAGCTGGCGAGAAGTCAACAATCGCTTCTTCTGAGCATCGAAATCTCTCGCGTTTGCGTACACTGGCAAGCTGCAAATTGAGAAATGTCTGTAATATATTGTAGAATCCCTGAGAGTACCGCCGGCGGCTGTTACGGAAAAGGTCCATCGACCGATACCGAGAGCAAAGAAACAAGCTGACGGATGTGAAAAGAACGAGAGGCCTCATCGGATGAATAAGTTGTCCTTAAGTGTACACATTTCACGGTTTCACATCACATTTTTATCACTCAAAGCTGCTTTTCATATAATACCAACAAACTGAAATCTACATGCGTGGGCGTTACAATTTTGTGCAAATTTGACCCAGAAATAGAACGTGCGCGTTAAAATAAGACCTTTGGGAAATAGTCTGGTAAGCGTTTGTAAAAAAGAAAAGGCTGCACAATTTTTCCATTAGATCATCCTTTGGGTGACTTTCGCGTGGGGATTACGACTCATATAGGACACAAGAAGACGGGCAGCAGATACTTGAAAAGTGGCATTGCTGCTTGGGAACCTGTGGTAATTTCAACCTGTGGTCATCTAACTGTGGAGTTGTATCTGCTGTGTGCATTGCAACTGGAACAAAGGAATGAATCAACAGGACTGGAGAGACGTTCGCAATGACACTAATTCTTCACAGCAGATTCCAGTGCAGTGAGTCCGATATAAGTTGGTTGAACTTTGGTCTTTAATGACAAGGGAAGTCTATTGAATCTGATCCCTCTAGTGCGCCGAAGATAATGCCACTGCCGGATCACGACAACGATGACTAAGCGGCAGAGGTAGGCAAGACCCGTGTCGACGATGCGGTCCACTGATTCAAAAAATGACAGATGGTCTGTGTGTGAAATGAAGATAGCAGACATGAAAACGGTATGTATTGAGCGGCTGGAAACATTAAATATCCCGGAAATGTTTGTTCACACTAACGTGTCGTGATTGTGTGAGATTTGCTGAAACGATTTGAGCATTTGAAATGAATTTTTAGGAGGTTTGTTTGGCATATGCGGACGGTCGTTTGCCGTGACAGCAAAAAACGAGTGTTACCGTGCTTCTTCACATGTTTGCAATTTGGAGCTTAAATAATCCCGTTGGATAAGTTTTAGCGGCGTATGAATATGTCCAATCGACAATCAAGCGACGTCGACGTAATATAAAAAGGTGGAATCCACCGGTGGTTGCATCCACCATATTACCAAGGCGATGTCTGTAAGTTAACCAGCGTCCACGAAGATGGTTAGAGGGGCGTCGTGTTGTTCGGGGTGCGACGTTTACTTCGCCAAAGAAGGCGAAACTAAATTAGCGCGTTACACTGGCGGCAACTGATATAGTTCGCTCAACCAAAGAAAAAGAAGGCAGTGACTAACCTGGGATATGCATTTAAAGAACGTGCGACTAGTGCTTTTCAAAAGACACCGAAGTATTTATCACGGAAATCACGTGACCATCTGAAATTGAACGAAATTGCAAGCGTGCACAAAGAACACTGTGAAGCTCCTCACCAGAACGTTTGTAGGTGGTTACAGACGAAGAGGTTTCGCAGTTTTTCAAGCATACAAGGAAATGTACTCTCCTACCGGTGAATTTACTAACGGAAGTTATGGGGGCTACGGCAGGACTTGTTCCCTTCTGGTTTCCGGACACGAGGGGTTCGGTAAAGTTGTCAGTGCCCTGCGGGGTGTGACCACTAGGTCAACAAACGCCGAGTTGGGACTGGATAAAAAGGGAATCGTGGTTATCACTCTCGTCGATCACAAACATTAGTCGCCTCGACAAAGTACCTTATGCAGGCTATCACAACTGGTTGGTGTGGCTTCCACGACGCATCAGTACGCGCAATTACAAAAGAGCATGTGTTCAACTAACGCGGCTTTTGTTCCCGATACTGACGTTTGCATATGTGTGCATGTAAAACGAACGTACGTCACAGGTGTCTGAAGTAAACTGACAGCCAGCGGAAAGGGTTGGTGTTTCTACAAGACTTACACATTCCCCCAGAAGGCGGAAGGTAGCTCCATCGACCAGTTCGGCCACGATGTCTTCCTCAGCGGTACAACGAATACTAAGTAAAATTAGGATAAACAATTTCCTATATTGTGCGGCGCCATTCTGTGTTGGCATTAATGCTGTCAACCGGCAATGGAAGATGTTGCACTGATGAGTTTGAACAATGGGAGTATATTGTTGTGCGTTAGTGAGCATAAACCAGAATTTGTGTCGACCCGAGTAATAACCCAGGTTGGAACCGTGCACGACGATCAGTTGTGTTCAAAGTTACCCTAACATTCGTTATCAAGCGTTCAAAAGGCGCGTTGGCCGCTGTCTCGACCGGAGCGTCTCTGATGGGAACAGCAGCAGACCAACGACTAAATGTATCAACCGCTGCTCGGTTGTGCCAGAAATCATTTGAAGGAGGAAAGGACATACACTACCAATATTTGATTGATTAAAACGTGTCAGGCGGGTAAGAGTGTGCATGGACTCTTTACGGTGCGTTTGATGACTTTAATTCTTTGTGTAAGTATCCAGTGTTGAGTCCAGTGGGTCTAGTTTTCATTAGCTGATGGCCATGTAGGACGAACGACCAGTAAACTCGATGATGGCGCGCGTGTCTGAGTGTGGAAGCGAATAAAAGTCTTCAAACGCTAGAAACTCGTAGGTTTCCGGTACATGGGAACGTGGCTGCCATGCAGATACATCGTACAAAACGTGAAATGCGCAAACTAATAACAGCGACGAACTTAGACATTATAGGGTGTCGTCTTTTTTGCGAGGTAGCCAACTATGTCCTATGAAAGGAAGGTGGTAAGTGAATAGGATCCACTTTCAGACGAGAGTTTTCCTCACCCATGATGCTGGTTTTGCTTTCACCATACCGTGTGACTGTCGAAAATTAAGGACTGAAGTCCAGACGTCCAATATCTGTAGGCAGCCGTTTGTCAGGCTTGGTAAGAACGGTTCGTGAAAATGGCTTACGGTCGGTAAGAATGGCACAATCTTGCCCCGTCAGTGGGCGCCGGAAGTGTTTTACGTAAAGGGTGGTAGAGGACTGCCTTGAAATGGTCGACCACGACAAGCGTGGGGAGGTAGTATTGGGCATAACAAATTTGATGTCAGCGATCGATGCCTTCACTAACTCCCTCATGTGAATCATTTTTCTGCCTCTCGGATTGCGCAAGACAAATTGTTCTCCTGACGGAAGTTGCTTTTGATACAATGAATAAGTAAACAAATAACGTGTATTCGTTGACGCACCCGTGAGAAATACGGTCGGATGTGCGCGATCACAGAGGATAATTACAGGCGTTCGAAGGCAACATATAGTTACACAATACGATAGGCGTGAAATCTGTCAGCACAAGAAGCGTATTCAAAGAAGAGAGGAATAGAGGTTGCAAAACTCCGGTTCGTGCACTAGGAAAGCATGCAGTTCACTTGTTTCACGGATTCAGTCCACAGGGTTTGGCACTATATCAGTTAACTTCATAAAGGGTTATGCATGAGCCGATGTTTCAGAAAGCTTAAGGTCATGCCACGACGCACGTCCAAACTCTTCTACAAGAGGTTTTGGTATTACTATATAGGAATAACGTTGAAAACAGCGAGAAAAATTGGCTGATGCGAGGGAAAACGGAAAGTTTCAAAATTTGTCGGACAGTCGACCAGACGCCACGGAACTACTTCGTCGATTGCTCAAAAAGCTGAAAAGTTGGAAATCCCGCAAATAGTTCAGTCAATACGTGGTTTTTGCATCCGCTCATCGCACAAGATTTCCTCACATGACGGATGCCTGTGAGACTAAGAGGAAAAACAACATATCCCGTGTTGAATGGGAAAATATGGAATGATCACATGTAATATGGTGGATATTATTATATGCAGTTTTTACAGACTACGTGATATCAATAGTTCTGTTCGTTAAAAAAGTATATAGTGTTCGCAAACAGTTGTTGCAGTACTTCACGACAATCAAGTAACTGGCAGCCACTTATAGAGTGATTATCATGTGATAAGGAGAACGGCGTGCGGAGTTCTGACTTTAGTTTGCTTTATAGGGTCGATATTTGGGCTAACACTCGTATTTCATAACACAAAGGTTGTTAATTGGTCATTAAGAGGAGTCTAGAGTGAGGAAGGCAGTACCGGATGTAACTTGATGTTTTAATGCGATTTTGTAAGTTGAACGGAGTATTTTATTCCGCAGTTTCCTACTGAGTGTTTTTGTATGCTAGTCTAATGAACCGTCAATGCCGGCTGAAATTAAATATAGCCTGAAGGCTTGCCAGGATGAATAGATTATTATAAGTGGCATATACAAGTGAGTATACATATATGTGGAAAAAAGTGTGCAAATTTCAAACCTATTTTTTTTATATGCGTGTCCTACGTTTAACTCTATATAAGGTCATTCTGCTAGATATACCCATAAGCTTTTCGGAAATCTGGGCAATATATTTACATCAACGCACATGAGGTTGATTTTCCGACGGTTTCGTGAGCATGCAATGGATCGAATGACAGATGGGATGAGTTGACGATAGGAACACAGTAAACTGTTTCAAGCAAGCTGTTCTAAAGGGAAGCTTGCTAACATCGATTAGTTTGATTTATTTGCCAAACCTTCCTCATTCTCAGTTCATTGGTCCTTACTCCTCACTGGCCAAACCTTGTTCACATATGCCATCAGGTTAACTTGCGCTTACCGCTCTGCTATCGTGCCACTTAATGTATTTGGACCTGTTTGCTTAATTAGTTGATCTATGACTTTGTAAGTTTAGTGGACGCAATATGGGGACTTCCAGTTTTTTCTTCTCTTTAGACTTTAACATTAATCATGCTTTAGCGCAATATTAATAACAAAATCGTCTGTAGAGTTACCTTTTTGGGTCTGACTCGGTTGCTTGGTGGACTTAGACTTCAATAAACGCTTGCTGCATTACGGACGCAACAATTCAACATCCAGCACGTCGATAGAATTTGCGAGTAAGCTAATTGTAGCTCGACGAATCAGGAAACGTCCGGGATTGGAAAGTAGTTTGCATCTGACAGTAGTGCATTTTGCTTGTGGTCTTCATGACAAAAAGCTAGTGGTTGCCGTTTGTTGTGCGAATGCTGCCGGACGACATCACCAACTGTCGAGCACCCACTACAAGAAACGAGCGAATGTTGAGGCCCAAACACAACTAATTAAATTTACAACATTGCTCGAAGCTGTCTGAACACACTGGAATGTTTGCGTTGTGCACCATGCCGACGTGGCTGTTTGCTCGCACCAGTGACACCATTCGTTAAAATAAAGGGTATGGCGGCACAGTTCGTAAGATAGAGGAGATGAAAGTTAATTATTACAAGATAGTAACAACGTTGACTCATTGTGGACGGCAACGGGAAGGATGTGAACGCGCTGACTTTCTCAAATAAGGTGATACACCCAATTTTCCGGTGTCCCAGAACGTCTAGAGTCAAAGCATCAAAGACACATTGGGATGCTTTATACAGAGATGGTAGTTTTGAAATCGTTGCAAAACCATTTACAAGTGTTCTCGATCTCCTGCTATTGATTCACTAGCAATAAAAAATCAACCACGCTGGCTTACACAAAAATCTACACTACGTGAAACTTCGTCAGCAAAACGCTTGTGCGTCTGTGTCATGTTAAGTATCCTCAACGTCACGCGGAGACATTGATACGGTTCGTATGGCGTGGTTATCTCTGCTCTGAAAATTTCTTCCGATGCGGTTGGGATGCGATAGTATGCCCGTACACAGTCCAGTTTTCACATCACGTTTTTACCAAACAGTCCCGAAGCAAACTTCTGGACGTGTGATGTTGGATGGCAATTCGGAATAGTTGGATTCTTCAAGGCGCAGTGATCGTCGCGTGGGAAACACTCTGGGTACCAGGAGCGAAGAAGATGACGGGTTGTTATTTATTTCCCTAACGGTTCAAGTCACCAACGGGTTACGCGTATTCCGCCGGTCCACTGAATGCCTTTCATCATCGGATGTAGTTATCTAGATACCTGAGCTTAGTACTTCATACTTAATCATAACCAACTGTGTATGGTTATTGATCATTATGCAAAGGCTGTACACGCTAAAACTGTTTGGAAAAGAAAATACACTTAACCTGTTCGCCTCATACGGTTACATTCAAATCTTACGTTGCCACCCATATTTCCTGTCCTAATGGATCACCTGACAATCTTTCTATCATTTTAAACATTCTTTCCATTCTATATCTCGGACGTGTATATCAAATCGACATCAGAATTCGGCTGTAATCATATACTAGAAAAAGCCGTTAATCAATCTCTTTCAACGTTATACGATAACAACTGTTCGGTAGTGCTATATATTTTATTAGATGACACGGAATTATGAATTTTTATATAAAGGTTTGACTAGAAAATCACATATTTCATTATTCGTCATACTTCACATGACCATTTTCCGTTTATCACGTAATTTCGCTTTTCATTCCTGATTCCACAACTGCATCTGACGCGAGAAAACATTCCACTACGTCCGGACACTCAAAATCCCGTATTGGTTGGACAACTCGCGAGGTCTGTGAAATTTCGTCAATTTTGAGAACATAACGAAGTCCAGTTCAGAGGACCGCCCACTTCTTCGCAAAAGTAGAGGCTTTCTGATCGTTCCTCATCGCGACAAAATTTCTGCACATTTTTCCGGAACCAACTGCATCAAATAACGGCGGAATTCTTCGACCGGCCACTTTCTCCATCCTCAGATGACGGATTTCTGGCATGACCTTGACCATTAGGTCAGTGTTAACCTTGTGAGCAAAAATTGATGTAACTACTCAGCATTTTCATTGAACATGGGAAAATTTTGAAACTATCATTTTTGACGCGTGTCCCAGATCCTTTTTCATAAACTTGGATTTTTCTCTCTTGCTATGTCTGTTTCGTTATACTATTCACAAAACTGGTGTATTGTACAATTATTAATTGTGTGTATGGAGTGCATTTATGCATGTAGCGATAAAATGTGTACATTGATCACGCTCATCTGAGCGTGTTTCTCACAGATGCGTTGAGAAATATACCATTATTATTATTACATAACGGCATGGAAGACCGTTCATCTCCGAAATGGTTGATGCGAAGGCGTTGGTTACTATTGGATTTCATAGGTTACTAAAGAAATGAGCACACAAGCAAATTAAGTCTCTCATCGCAT
>LOND01010308.1:4964-15170 GCA_014220965.1 Paragonimus kellicotti
GTGAGCATTCAAATTCGTTTATGAATTTATCTCACGTGAATATAAATTATGAGAGAAAGATCGTTTACAATCTATTGAACTACTACTCAGTGCCACTCACAAAAGTTGAAGTTGTCTCAAGGAAAGAAAATGCCACACTTCGCCACTTTATACTCAGAATATGTTTTAGAGGCTTAGTAGTAAATCGTTTTAACCCATAAAATACATATTGGCCCACTTTGAAAACAGTTGTTTATGTCTCTGGATGGGGATCTTGTAAGTACTGACTTAGACTGATCAATTAGAGTAATCAATGCGTAATCTGAGTGATTGTTGAAGGCTGGACCTTATGATAAATAATGGCAATTGAGGTAGGTCACGTATATCACTACAACACGTTTGTGGAAAACTCACCAACTTTTATCGAGTACTGTTGATTTCATTTTTAGTGTACAAGACAATCTAAACAGAAATGTCTACAAGAATTCAGCTGGAATTGAGTTTTGGCGTACGCTAAGCACGGTTCACAATTGTTATGGACTTGCGGGTGCAGATGATAATTAACAGCTGACGCTCTACGTAATACATTCGATTTAAACTGCTTTTAGAGTTCACAAGTGGTGTAAATATTTTTGTTGAATCAGCAGCTCAGGTTTGCCTGTTTGTAGTTAGATTTATGAATCACTGTTCAACAAATCTCACATCCAGTACGCCAACTCAAAACATTAAACTACAGTCATATTTGTATGATGATGAGTTGTATTGTCTTGATGTAGCGTTCTATTGTTACTCCGTTTTAAGTTCCAGAAGTACACGTAGAAAAGTCTGTTGGGGTGAGTGATTATGGTATCGTTTATATGTGAGTCTTGCCTGCTTTTTGAGTCATGTTGGACCATCCAAGTTTGGAAGAGAAATAAATGAACGTTAACCCATTAGAATAACAATGTATCAATGATTGCTTCACTGATTACCTTAGCTGTGTCAACGAATTCCAAAATGTAATCTGTTCTCATGTGTTCCGGTTTCCCTTTGTGCGACATTCCTTGTATTCACCTTCGAAATCACCATTCTCCTTCCCTGAAATTCAATTATTTAAATGCATCCTTCATTAGCCCGTCGAAAAACCGTGGTTTTTGGGAGCTAATGCGAAAACGCACACAGTTTACAATTCAGTTTAGCAATCGGAAGAACCAACATAGCGAGTATTCGAATAGTTCACCGATATCCTGGATTAGAGTGCAGTCGTCGCAGTGGGCTGATGGACCAGCTTACGTTTGTGTCGTCGTCTACTTCGGTTAAGTCACTTTCCGGTGAGACGATATCGACCTGAACAAGTATGAGTGGAAACTCTTGGGTGGTTAATTTAACAGTTCGTGAGTGCAGTTTGATGTTTGTTTATTTTCGTGCAAAATAGTCGAGGTGTGTGTGGCAACACCAACGGTTCGAAAGATGATATATTAATTCAATAATGGGTGCTTCATGATGTAAGTCCGGAAGCATGATACGTGAAATTTTACGAAACCAGACAGTTGGCTCACCAACTATGAATGGAAATGATAATGTTCTCAAGGTTCTGGTAACGTCCGGTGAAACTACCGTCTGCCCTATGTTGATCCTCACTACCCTGATTAACATTCAACACTGGAATTAGGATAGTGGAAGGAAGTCTGGTCTGTTGTAACCTCTTGTTGAGTAGTGACCATCACGAGAGTATACAAAGTAACGCCAATCTATCAGGAATATACTAAACGTATGGCGAGTACTATATAATAATAACCATTGCAGAATAAAAAACGTTACACGAAGTACTTGGTTTTGCTTGAAGCAAAGCAAAGGGTTTCTCCTCTTAAAGGCAAGTCAGACCTAACCGAGCGTTTCGGTAGCCCTCTAACATCAACTTTCGAAGTGATTGATCCCACTTAAAAAACTGTGGACCAGCTTACGTTTGTGTTGTCGTCTACATCGGTTAAATCACTTTCCGGTGAGACGATATCGACCTGAACAAGTATGAGTGGAAACTCTTGGGTGGTTAACTTAACAGTTCGTGAGTGCAGTTTGATGTTTGTTTATTTTCTTGCAAAATAGTCGAGGTGTGTGTAGCAACACCAACGGTTCGAAGGATGATATATTAATTCAATAATGGGTGCTTCATGATGTAAATCCGGAAGCATGATACGTGAAATTTTACGAAACCAGACAGTTGGCTCACCAACTATGAATGGAAATGATAGTGTTCTCAAGGTTCTGGTAACGTCCGGAGAAACTACCGTCTGCCCTATGTTGATCCTCACTATTTTGATTAACATTCAAAAATGGAATGGGATCGTGAAATGAAGTCTGGTCTATCGTGACCTCGTGTTGAGTAATGGCCATCGCAAGAGTACACAACGTTACGCCAATCTATCAGGAATATATTGAACGTATGGCGAGAACTATATAATAATAAAAACCGCAGAATAAAAAACGTTACACGAAGTACTTGGTTTTGCTTGAAGCAAAGCAAAGGGTTTCTCCTCTGTAAGGCAATTCCGACCTAACCGATCGTTTTGGTGAGCCCTCTAGCATCAATTTTCGAAGTGAATTGATCCCACTTAAAATACTGTTTTGGATAAGTTGTCAACACAACGCAAATAATTATGTATTAAGGTGGATTGTCACAAACCACGTTTAGCTGTTGCGTTACGCGTGGCTTGAAAGTAAATCCTCCAATTGGAGACGAAATTGGATCCAAATACCTACGACAATTTCTGTCCAAAGAACATTGCCGTCTGAGTACACATTTCCTGTTTTGGTAGACATTCTTGTCAGCCTTTTTCTAACGTAACCACTAAACCAAAATATTTTTCTCATTGGGGCCCGTCAATAAGGTTCATTCTTGTCACAGCTGAGATTCAAACTCCTGTCACACATTTGTTAAACAACCATCTGGTTTATTGGGCCAATAATCTTACGTCAGACACCACCGAAATATGCAAACCGAACCTTCATCCACTTTAGGTCGTCAGCAGTGATCATCTAGCAAGAGCAACAAGGTAGGAAGTATTTACAATCTATTGGCTCCAATCGATTTCTGCGATAATAGTAAACGAACTTTAATCGCTGACAGTAAGTAAACCTCACATGTTCATGACCATAACCTTTTTAGGTAAGTCAGTCGGTTTCAGTCCAAACCGGTATGGTTATTACTGTGAGTAAAGTTAAACATGACTACCCGTGTCGTAATTAGTTAGTAGCAATTTAGTTTGATGCAACAAATGAGGGTGAATAAGGCATTGTAATCGAAAGTCGTGGTGATGAGTGGAATAGAATAAATGAATTTTCTTAGCTCATCAACCAGCAATGTTGCACAGAATGTCTCTGATTTTCGAATAATTTACACGGTAGATAAATTGCGGCCATCAACAGATTACTGAGAATTTCCTAAAATGAACGTCGTATCGTTTCACTATATTCATTAATTATTGCACTTAATGTTATTGTAAACTGAAATAGATCGCCCATTTCAATTAGATAAGAAATTGCTGAGCATTCACTTAGTATTGTGAAAGAAATTCAATGGAGAATAGTTCACAAAAAGCTACCGAACTAAAATATCAACAGCCGTTTTGAACTAGATAAATTTCGTTACCAACAGAGACACCGCGGAAATCAAATTACAAACTTTCACTAAGTGACAGAATGGTGGTGCAAATCCCTCCCGTACAGTTATTGTCTATAAATTTATACAGCCATTTCGATAGGCGTCTTTTGGCAGAACAGGTTGTAACAGCATGTTTTTTTGTGAAACCTCTTTAAATAATTTTGGATATGGTTCATTTATGTAAACGATATTGTCAGTAAACTGTAATCCAGGAAATTGTGTACTCGGTCATGAGTTCGCGGTCGTCAAATTTGTAATCGTGTGTGCAAGTGACATTTCCAAAACATTATACTTCATTCCATCCTAAGACGGAAGATACCGAATACTTGTGATTGAATTTTAGATTGACAAGCAGTTAATATGTTGTCCAAAGTAAATATAACTACCATTGTGGTATTTCTAATAATTGTGTATGATCCATCATGAATCGAAATTAACTGGTGTGAGACTTGCACGTTGGTCCGCTGAGATACACGACTCATATAACTTGACCATCCGTACAAATAATGTGCACATATATACCATGCTATAATTATAAATAAGGATCTACATATATCAGCTAACTGTTGTAATTAGTTTACTAATAAAAGTCTAACGTATGATGTCACTCGTTGAGAGATTGACTCAATAAACGTCTTAATCACCAAAGCATCAAGCGGCACCTCTGACGGGTTGTTTGGTAGTCATGAGTTTCAGAGAAATGCGGAAACAGCAGTTCAAATGTCGCTTAGGGTATAGAAGTAAATAATGATTCCCGCTGAGGTCAAAGCTTGTTTTGGAACATAATTCAGCGCGTTTTTGTCGTGAACCCAGGAAATTAGTTATCCTTTCCGTTATGACATTATCTAAACAATGTTCATCATAGAATGAACTAAACAAAACTGCTGTGAACTCTTCGTGAAAATTCAACGACCATTTTGTTCATAGGTGTGTCTTGATTCAAGGACATACACTAAGATTGCGTACGACTGCTTGAAATAAATTAATCTGGAATGTATGCCCAGTGTCTTGCACCGCAAGCCTACTGACAACCTTAAGTTGGTCTGGGTTTAGCAAATGAGGTTATCTGAAATTACAGACAAGCGACGGACAGCTACCTACGCGAATTAACAAAGAACTGCGCTAAACTATAATATTCTGCCGTAATAGTAACTACTAGATAGTGCGTTAACTCAATTAATAGCACAACCAACTAGCAAACAAAAAGTTAACTGTATGCGTGCCACAAATTATTTGGCCACTAAAATTACCTCGCATTTTTTATTTGTACTCGTAATGCTAAGCATAAAAACAGATTGCTTTGCACCTTGGAACAAGCGCCCAGCTTTAGTTTAAATTGAATGGCCATAGGATATAGTTTGTCTGAATGGAATGATAAGTATCCGTCAAACAGTGTACCAAAACTGATTGGTTTCACATTTTTGTGATAGTACACTACTGCATAACTTCAGTCAAACATACAAATTAGTTCGTTTTAATGGACTTGAAAGTGGATTTCAAAAATATTTCTGAAATTTAACGAAATACAAAAATCCGAACTGATCGTCTCTGTGGAGTGTAAGCTATTTCAGGGTGTACCACCTGCTGACTGCATTCTTATTTCACACAGCAATGAAGACCGAATTCCGAGCCATAGCAAGTGTGTATTTGGTGTAGGCTTGTATAATTTAGAGTCTGTGAATTATTCAGACTAGACCAACTAACGGTTCACCGACTTTCAATCGATAAACTCTGTGACAAAACCAAAACCTAAACTGTTACATCTTACGTCAATTTCACATAGGCTTATATTGAAGAATATAAGGATCTACATACTGATAACCGATTATGTAGAATAATACTTTATCGCTTATCTAATTTGGTTACCAAGCATCGAACTGATTTACGACCTCTGGATTTTCTCTGTCCAATAAGACCCATTCAGAATACCACCTATCCTTCAATCATTGTAAATGTGTTGTAACGATGAGTTTAACTGCCAGTTTATTATTGTACTCAACTTATTAGATTCAAACAGTCTGCGATTGCTGTAGTGATTGACAATACTCATTATTTGAAGGAAATCCGTCATTCCAAATTTGTTGTGAACGATACAAAGTGAGCATTCAAATTCGTTTATGAATTTATCTCACGTGAATATAAATTATGAGAGAAAGATCGTTTACAATCTATTGAACTACTACTCAGTGCCACTCACAAAAGTTGAAGTTGTCTCAAGGAAAGAAAATGCCACACTTCGCCACTTTATACTCAGAATATGTTTTAGAGGCTTAGTAGTAAATCGTTTTAACCCATAAAATACATATTGGCCCACTTTGAAAACAGTTGTTTATGTCTCTGGATGGGGATCTTGTAAGTACTGACTTAGACTGATCAATTAGAGTAATCAATGCGTAATCTGAGTGATTGTTGAAGGCTGGACCTTATGATAAATAATGGCAATTGAGGTAGGTCACGTATATCACTACAACACGTTTGTGGAAAACTCACCAACTTTTATCGAGTACTGTTGATTTCATTTTTAGTGTACAAGACAATCTAAACAGAAATGTCTACAAGAATTCAGCTGGAATTGAGTTTTGGCGTACGCTAAGCACGGTTCACAATTGTTATGGACTTGCGGGTGCAGATGATAATTAACAGCTGACGCTCTACGTAATACATTCGATTTAAACTGCTTTTAGAGTTCACAAGTGGTGTAAATATTTTTGTTGAATCAGCAGCTCAGGTTTGCCTGTTTGTAGTTAGATTTATGAATCACTGTTCAACAAATCTCACATCCAGTACGCCAACTCAAAACATTAAACTACAGTCATATTTGTATGATGATGAGTTGTATTGTCTTGATGTAAGATTATGATTAGGAGCCAAATTAGGACTTTAGACAATTTGTAATCGCAGATTCCATGTGGTTCTACGAAACAGCTGGGTAAAGTCTGAATCGAACCCACATTCCATAATGACTTTTAGGTGCATGCTAAAACCAGGCGTTCATTGCCATGTAAGTGAATATGATTTCTTCTTGAATTCACCTTAGATACTATGTGAGTAAAGCGGACTTGTGAGATATAGCCGAGCAAGTGAACTCGTGACAGGCAATGCGCGCCTTTCTGAACAGCTAAAACTGCATTCGTCTTGCCAATTGGAATCGACAGCTCCGTGATTTCATTTGTTTCATTCAAGCAAATGGGTTCTTTTGGAATTAAAAACTGAACTTGATAGAAAACTTTGATAGCAGTCATTAACAGAATAACAATTACAATCTTTCTACTGCTCATGAATAACGTGTTGTGGAGGCGTATGGTAGATGTGTTCAGTTGACAAAATCCGCCAGAAACACACCACCTGTGTCGCAGTTTTGGCTACTCATCTATTAGGTTTGCAAGGTCAACTCCGTTCAAACATCCCGCCACACGGACAACAGATGCTTAAGACGCACTTATCATTTGCATGGTTTAAACCGGCGCTTGCGAAATCTGCACTGATCTACAGACTGCAGTAAGTCTGCGATAAACCGCATAAACAACTCGCAGATGAGCTACTGACGTGCGTGGTTTGAAATTTCGTTTACAATATGAACACTGTGAACAACATGCCTATAGCTGCTAAGATGCATCATCTACTTCTAGTGCTTGTGCTTCTGCTCAAATCGAGGAATGGTGGCAAGCTGTAGATTTTTCGTACTGGCAAGAATGCAGGACTCTTATTAATTGGACAACAAATCTTCCATATTTCACCAGTTCAACACAAAAAGTTTGACTGACTCAAAAATACATATATTTTTGCATCTTATTTGTAAACAAGACGTCTTCCTTTGATACAACCGGCTGTGTTTCACCAAAATAACTCACGGAATGGGCGCATTGTAACGATCTACCCACTGAATGTTACTCCTACGTGGTGAAGACAAACCCGATGTGTTTTGCAAACTTTTCTACTAGCGTGCAAGCTAACCATTTTCAGATCTGATTAGAACAAACCAAATTGTTTTCTTCCAATTTGAAAGGAAAGTCATAAAAACAAAGCAGATATACACTAATTTTTATTTGCATCGGATGTGGAATTTGGAGTAGTCGCAAACAGTTTTGCACGCAATTAATCCATACAGACCTAAATTTGACCTCGGATTCGAATTAAATGCAAAGCGTATGCCTGTCATATTGAAATGCGATTTTGAATATGTTAAATGTTATGTTTCACAAACTGGTTTGGCCAGCCACACCGGTTACGAATTATCAACGGAAATGAATTTGTAGTGTTCATGAGTATAAAAAGTATGGGATTGATCTCACACTGAAAATATGCTCGTGTTTTTATAGGCCTCTGAGCTGCAACACGTACTCCGGATAGGACTTTCGGCTTCGGTTGTAAACTGAATGTAACCGGAAATACACAAACACCTGTTGTATTAGAGAAAAAAGTCATTGGAAATGCAATGGAAGCTTTTCAATTCAGAGATGGTACAGTTACGCAACCATATTATTCAAATGATAAATCCATACTGTTTTTCCTCAATCAACGAACCACTACTTCCTATCTAGATTTATTGAAATCAGTTTTGGGTGGGATAAACTAATTCCGTTTTTGATCGCTTGTCCTATATGGCTACACTTCTGTGGTTTGACAGCCAGGAAACATAGACCACGGGTATTGCATGCGCTTATTGGCCATGCGTATCCAGTGAAATTTGTTACTAGCATATCAACTTCTTACAAATTTTCTGCAAGATTTGATTTCCCGTCCGGATAAACAATATTAGGTGTTGTACGAATGTCAGCCAATGAATACTGTCAAACTATTAGCAGATAATACTGGTATGCGAATGCTGGAACTTAATATGCTAATGTGTTCTGGATCGTTATTATGCAGGCGCAATCTGTATTCTAACGTATATCCACTTTGCATAAACTTTCAATTAAGTTTGTTTATTTCTACCGGTCCAACGCTTTATTTGACATAATTATGTTCCCCAATGATACTGATGAAGAGTAAACCTTTCTTGCTTTAATTCAAAGCAGGATTTCTCGACCGCCAGGTTCACGGAATCGCACCCTCAGCATAGTGTACTTGCTACAGCTAGTGGTTGGCGCAAAACGTGAAGCGTTTAAGAAGCATTGAGACCACGTACACTTACTGCCTGCTAACTTTTATTCGATTGAGGTTGATCTGTACACTGCTAAGCATAATAATATGTTATAGTAGTGTGTGACAGCCATTGTGGTTTGTATTCATGTATGCTGTCACATGAATCCGGTTATTGAACACGATCCGGTGACAGTGACAATGAATAAAATGAACAAAACGCATTCCACGAGACAAATTCATTTCCTGCCATCCTTTCAATCGCAAACCTGTAACAGTTAGCAATAAACTAAGCGAACGGTTATCCAAAAACAAGTGAACAATCAGTCGTGAATACTGTCTAAGCCATCTTGACCCTTGTTAGAAAAACCAACGCAGGTGTAACATATTGTCAAGTTCCTATGGGCACACAATGGAGACTTATGGAGAATGCCATGGCTTTAATAAATCCGGCCAATTTTGCTTTGAAAATGTAATCAAACAATTGACCTAGTGGGCTTCCCATTACTGATCTGAGGGTTATTTATAACAATGACATATCGAGTAGACACATCAGACTTGTGAGTTTCAGTTGATCGTTCATCTGCGCAGTTTTCAAACCAATCGGTTTAATATTGTGGTATGGTGCCGATTAACTAATATTGGATGAAACAATGCTGGATTTCCAACCGACAAAATACCACCAGGTTGGAAGCCGATCTGGAACTTAATATTGCCTCATGGCAGTGGATTTATTTTAGCTGGGCATTCAATTCTATAAGGAACGAACACACTGTGTATGCCGTGTCAGGTTCCACCATGTTAACAATTGCATCGCCTTTTAATTTCTTGAGAGAAGTCAGATGTTATCTGGTTAGAGTACATTTCTGCTGGAGGGGTAAGACAGGATTCGTTCTTTACGTCAGCTAGCTTGGCTTTTAATCAATTCATATGCTGTGGTGGAAATTGCCGGAGAACGACAAGCTGGTCAAACGAGTCTTCTAAATTGGCTTTGGTGTATGTTCTTTGCAAATTGCAAGACTTTACCCCAAAATTTAACCCACATGAAAAGCCTTCCATTTTTTGCTCATTAGGGTTAATCTTGTGGTAGCAGATACAATGTGTTTTGGTGTGAGCCCACATTTTTGTCTGGAACTAGTTGTGCGATACTGATGTTCAAGATCAACTAATTTCGCCTTAAACCACTGCGCATTGTCATTGGAGATTGGGGTCAGTTTTAAGAGTTGATAGAAAAGTATCAAAAGAATTAAAACTTTTGCAACAAATGAACTTAATCAACTCAACAACAGCGAAGGCATTACGACCCAGAGGCTCTCGTACGCCTCAGCTTTATGGACTGCCCAAGCTTCACAAGGACAGTGTGCTACCACAAGAATAACCCTAATGAGCAAAAAATGGAAGGCTTTTCATGTGGGTTAAATTTTGAGGTAAAGTCTTGCAATTTGCAAAGAACATACACCAAAGCCAATTTAGAAGACTCGTTTGACCAGCTTGTCGTTCTCCGG
>LOND01010311.1:4709-15024 GCA_014220965.1 Paragonimus kellicotti
TATCTACGAAGCAAAAGCTGCTCGCTCACCTGGAAGGTGCAGATTCTGTATTGAGGTATTTTTCACTAATTTTTGCAACATAAATTCAAGGGATATTGTTTCCATACTTTCAAAGAGACAACAACCTCTTAACCTGGAACCATTAGTCCAGTTGTTGCTGGAGAAAGATAGACAGTTTAAATCCACTTTAGCTGAAGGTGAGTTTTTTTGTTTAAGCAAACTTTTTTCTGTAGTCGAAACACAAACGGAATTGCAAAATAAAATCGATCTGTTGAGGTCAGATTGTCTGAAATCCGATAGGCAAATCCATGCCTGCCAATTACAGCTTAAGAAATCGGAAATACTTTTGGTATGATATTGTTTTTGCACGCTACTGTAAACTTGCTAGAGCACTGCTTTGTACTATTCCAGACAAAAGCTAGATGCTATGGCCAAAGCAGTTAAAAACCCTGTCGATATTGACGAGCTTGTTCGTTTTTCACATCGCATAAGTGCTACCCACGGCGTAAGCGCCCCAGATAACTGGGTTCAAGGTGATCCTCGGCGTCCCTATCCCAATCGAGAGGAAATAAGACGCGGATATCTTGGCCACCTGGATGATAACGGAAATTTCCGTCCTTCATTGTGGGACGCGTTGTCAGAAACGGCTGTTGCAGCTGCAAGTATTGCCAATTCTTCCACTCCATCGACTGCTTCAAATACACCAGCTGTTACCAACGTAGTGGGCACGCCGACTTCCTCCAGCAGTCACGGGGCAATCCCACCTGTACCGGGAGTCAATGTCGGCTCACATAATATGGATTCATTGACTTGTAAGTGGTTTGCTTTTCATGTTACGTTTATAACACAACCTAGTATATAACTAATTAGCCCCACACGAAGTGGACAAAACTGAGGGAAAAACGAGTTAGTATACCCGAGCTTCACTAAATTACGCACATCGGCACCGCTGATACTATTCTGTGTCAAGTCTGACAATTTCTCCAACTATAAATGTTCCGGATTTTTGGACCTCGAGCGTTAATTTTTTCGTGTCTGTGGTAAGTCACATCTGGCTGTCTTGTTGCCTCTTTCAATCCACCCTGTGCACCGCTAGTATGGCTTGATGGGTCATGCAGTAGAATGGCATACATAACACGTGCCCCCGAATTCGATAATGAGAGACCGCGTTGGGTGTGATGGTGGTCTGTTTACCATAGCTGAAGAACCGCTGCCTAACAGTCTTGTTGCATCTGTAGTGCTCCCACCATCATACGGGAGCACTCACGCGCAGATCTTCAACCCTAAGTACAATTGGTCCGCAAATCTATTCCGTTGGACCTTATCAGATTTCGTAACCAAGTATCAGAACAGAACGCAGAAAGGCTAACGTCTTTTCATCAGTGTATATAACACCGGTTGACAAATGCCATTATCTTTGTACTACGGTTGCTGACCCCTTTTTTCGTACGGACAACATTGTCCAAGTAGGCAGAATTATTTGTTGACTATAACACGCCACCATCACGGACGGTAAACCTGAGTGTATGCTTTTATCGTATCAGGCGTTGGAGTCTTCTAAGGGCCATAACACGGAACAAGGCACTTTGTATACCTACGGTCGGACACCGTTAGCACGGTTAAGACGTGTTGAACTATCAGTGCTTCATCACAGGTTACGCGATGCCATCAGTATAATCCAGGTAAGAAAGTGCGTCACCTAATAGAAGTTCGATTTCGCTTAAGTTTGGTGTATGGTGGTCCAGCCTCAGAGGTAACCTCTCCATGGTGAGAACATTTTCGTCTGGTCCGGAAAATGTTACTGTTGAAACCACTTTAGAGAAAACATCTCTGACGAGGAAGCGCTTTATTCTTCAACTACAAACAGTTGATGAGCTATTTATTTCAAACTTACCTTACTTGCCAACAGTGACACCTAGGAACCAAATAGTGTGTCGCCCACAAAGCCCTCACGTTGCTCCAAAATGTGATTGCATGTTGTCCTTGTCAACTTAATAGCCGAAGTGGCAAGGCGATCAGCGTATACGTCCATTTAACGCATGCTCACAATCATAATTACGGACATCTAGAGCAACAACCATTATCAATGCCAGCCCGGATATTGTAGCAGTAGCGCAGAACGGGCTGGTTTAAACCAGGTCTGTGATCATAGGCATGCCCGGGTGGGAACGTTGGCAACGACGCTGTGATTTGAAGGGATCCTGATGTGTAACTTCGACTTGGAGGAACTGCTGCACATTTCGGTGTCTGCAGGGCGATAGTATGAAGATTTTGACCTAACCGAAGTGTTTGGGTTGGTAGGAAGATCAATACTTGACGAATGTAAAACAACATTACTAATTTCCGTAGCTGTTGCTCTTCCTTCTGTTCCCATGGGCTGAAATTGATCAGCAAATATCTACAAGGGCTCCAGAAGGGATTGAATGGGAGTTTTACAAGTAGTCGGCCGGGTGACTACTAACGAAGTTGGGGGCAGCTGTTCCGACCTTGTTTGACTTAACCAGCATCACACCCGTCAGGGGATCGAACCCACCTTGAGTAAGCGTCAGCTGGTGGTTCAAACACTTATCCACCAGACCAAGGGATCGGTGTCACATGATGGTAGGTGAATTACTTTCCTTAACCACCTCGATTTGTTTGTTGGCTGAAATTGATCAGCTGATTGTTGGTGGTCACTAAGGCCAACTGTTTACAGGTCAGAAAACTACCCTGGTGAGCGCCCATTCAACTCAGGATTAGACGTGCGCTGCGTCTCAAACGCGCACGTTTACGCTGTTATTATTGTCATTCATTTGTGTTTGCTGTTGGACCATGCTATGGACCCGCGGTTCTCTTTCGAGGTTCCTGATATCGCTAAAATAAAATCTGGTGGTTGAGCTTGGATCGAAAGTCGTACTGAGTTGCAATGCAGAACGAAGCTTACCCTATTGAATTCAAAGGAGTTATCGTCCGTGCGCCGTCAGACTTAGCATTTTGATCGAATCCTGTCGCCAGGGTCCTGAGAGGCGTCCTTTATATCACTCGTTCAGATACTTTCAAGGAGGCTTTCTACGATGCCTCATTTGATATCGTGAGGCAGACTATACGCTTGAACATCATAGTGCACTCTGTGATGTAAGCTCACTCTAGTGGCAAAGCAGTTGGCACGTTCCTTGTTCGAGTACGAAGCAATGACTTGTAGCATGTTGTTATGATTGTGTACATCTCACAGTGAGTTCCTCATTCTAGCGCAAAATATGGTAATGCGTCATATGAATAACGCCATATGCAACCTAACTATGACGCTTTCGCCGTTATCTACCAATACTGTCACTCTATTGGAGACTGTCGTTCATTTCAGAGCAGTCATCGTGACTCAGGTCAGGGTGTTATTCGTATTTGTTTTGTTTTATTGTTTGCTCAGAATTCATGCGCCTGCACATATACACTGGTCAATTGGGACTTTATCAATGAAGCATACAAACTGCTTATCAGATGGCACTGACAGTTAACCTACCCAGGTCCCGTTAGTGGTATGACACTAAAGGACACTGTTGTGCGAATTTGATGTAAAAAAAATCTGATTTCAGAGAGGTACTGCCTTTATGGCGTCATTGAATTTTATTGTTTCGGTGAGGCTTATGAACAAACATCGACTGACGCACCTTGACCACTGTGAAATGAAATACTAGCTTACAAAGAGTCTCCTTACTTACGAGGAAAATCACATAGTCGACAAGGCTAACATTGTGTGAAATACCTTTTATTAGAGAGTAGCCGAATGCTGTTTTTTCCGAATCACGGTTATATTTGGCTATCGATAAGTTATCTGCGAGGCTGCGTATGTGGCGACCTTAAAAGTAGGTTGAACACTGAGGAGCAATTTGCCTTGCCTGATGCAGTTCATTCTGCTGTAGACGACGGATATGGTGTGTTTACTTATGGCAGTCCAAACGCTCTTCCGTCCGAAACCGAAATGGCTTTAAAACTTACTTTATTGAAACATAATAAAACCCCAGTTCTTTTCAGAGATGTTGGCGATGGATTGTTGTCCGAAGTGGCTACAACCTCACGCTATATGGGAGACTGCGTAAGTGCTTCTTCTGTGCGACTCATTAAGGGTCATTCTCGTCGCCGAAAATGATGCCAAGACATTATGTGACAACTACATAGGTATTAACCTTGTCCGTATCTCATGCAGGATATTCCCTAATCTCGTAATATGACCGCCTGTGAAACACATCAATGCAAGTACAAGATCATACAGGTCTTTAGTCTGATCACAGCTGTATTGACCGGTGTTTTACGGCGTGCTAGACGCTGAAACACCTGGTTGCATACCCAGCGGTCGTTTTGTTTTTAGACCTAAGGGATGCTTTTGACTCGGCCACTGAACACATCGTCTGGGCTTGTTTCCGTCGTCGAGGGGTGTTCGTTTGTGAAAATCACTTTATACACATTTCAAGTACAAAATGCCTAGTTATGTGCAGTTATCTCGAGCATTCTCGTATTGGACAGCTAGGTGATTAGCGGTATTCTGGAAGGAACACTTGGAGTTTCCTAGGATCTGGGCGTAAAACCTCTGCCAGACAATAAACTGACCGATTTTGTGCATATGGACTATTCCATTTCGTTATTTTACGGACGACCTGCATACCATGTTGAACCGCCCAAATGATATGGTTTGTCTTCGACGACTGTGAAGTGTTGTTCTTGTCTTTCGGCCGCTTCATCCACTTGTGTAACTTGTAAAATTATTGATGTTATTTTTTTGAGGACA
The DNA here is from genome assembly GCA_014220965.1 of Paragonimus kellicotti. Taxonomy (NCBI): domain Eukaryota; kingdom Metazoa; phylum Platyhelminthes; class Trematoda; order Plagiorchiida; family Troglotrematidae; genus Paragonimus; species Paragonimus kellicotti. The sequence continues at coordinate 9,469 of LOND01010311.1, forward strand.
AAGAAAGCACACATTCATCATTGGTGGCGTCACAAAAACGTCTGATTTTGTTTTTAGGTGAGGGTATACAGTACGCTTTTGTGTTTGACCTGACCCGACTGGTTAGAAACGTGGTCCATTCAAGTAGACAATGCATATAGGCTATCGGTGTTGGTCCCTCCTTGTTTTCGCCGGTTATTCTGTATCAAATGGATTGGTTATGTGCGCAGCGTAAAAGTCCATTGGCGCATATTTTGGAAATCTCGAAGATCGTGCGCAATAGTCGAGATAATGAAATTGCACCATCCACCCCGGTTAGTTCATGTACTCCGTGTGTTGGCAAAATGCATGTCCTATCGTGTCTTGCCCACTGCGGCTGCAGGTGATTGAAATCGACCTATTGTTGGGTCGACGATGACATGGGAATTGACTGTAAAAGCTTCGACCGCCTTCGTGATCAAGGTTAATTGGGGTGTTTCCTCACATTGTGTTTGTTATTCAACTTTGTTTAATTGAGGCGCTGTTGGATATATCACTGTGTCGCGGTCAGTGATGAACCTGCATCTGTGAGATTACTGACTATTGTTCATAAGACTTAATTGTTTTGTTTTCTTTTTTTCCAAACACGTTTGTTTATTTTTTGATCTGTCATTTTACCGACGGTTATTATGGTCAGCGGCGACCTGAATTATAATACATTTGATGTGTCTCAACTCTGAATCTTCATATTTTTGTGATATGTGTGGGTCAGCATCGATATGTATCAGACGATGACTTAGAACGTATTGGGAGTAACAATCATCCCGAGCATGCAGCTGATGCTGAAATTTAGGTGAATTACCTTGTTTCCTCCACTAAGGTGACTGTGGAGGTAGTTCAATACATGCGAATTTTTGTTAACAATTCTTTTTGGGAAATCATGTTCTGGAAGAGTAGAATCCAACAAGTTTTGCGACCTCGGACGGATCGGTTTTTCAAATTAGCAGTTCACGTCCACAAGACGTTTTATATCATTTTAGAAACGGGATGGTTATTCCATCTTCAAAGAGGATTTTTCGAATGGAAGAACTATTTTCCGTGGTACCCAATATGTTTTGTCTAAGAATGGATCAATGCACTCAATTAGGGTTGACGTCTGTTTATAGTGGTACCAGTCGTTGCTTCAGCAAACTGTTGTTCGCTTGTGATCGATGAGTTGTGTTCAGCCATGCATTTGCTATTAGTTATGATACACATTGGCCGCTGCTATGTACGTTGCGGCAATTCATTGGCAGCGATGTTGACTGCTAGTTACACGATTACGGATCGAGTTCGAGTTACCACGGCTGTTTCCGCTTAGGCTCGGCTAACCTGACAATCCCGCCCAAATATGACCCGGTATGTCACATGACGTTGTGGCTGCCGGTCTAACTTTTCCTAGTCTCATTATGTGTGGTCCGTCTGTTTAGAATTGATGCTCCAGCTCCAAGTAATGTGTAACTTTAGCGTCAGTTTGACGGGCGCGTATACCGTAACGTTTATTGGTCGCATGTTGAGTTGTCACTTACATGAAGCTCATCATGAATGTGTGGTTTGGCAGAATGCCAGCTTTCAGAAAACATCGATGTGCTTTCAGTTATGGTTGTGGTTCCTCTAAAGATGATCCTCGAATTGACTCTTGCTGTGACTATCTTTATCGGATTAATCGAAACAAGAACGGAGTTTATCGTGAAGTTTTTGTTTTAGAGTTAACGTGATAAAATCGCCAGAACTGTTACAATTCCTTATTTTTGGTTGTTTTTAATTTCAGATGTGATTTTGGCAAGTGGTTAAATGCCAAAAGTTCCTTAGGTCGATAACTAGATGAGTTTGATTTAACATGCCACAGCTATTGAAAATGCCACCTAACGCCCGCTTATAATCATTGCCGAGTGCTTATACTTGTGTACTCATTTTATACCTCAAGTTCTTAATTGCCTCTAACTGGCCGGAACAAGTTCATTTGGTAAGTGCATATAAATTAACAAGACTGTGACATTGCTTTCGATTGCAACGGTGGGCGGATTAGTTCGGAGGTATGGAGCGGTTTCCTTCTATTCAATAAAGGATAAACCATTGCAGGTAGCCTCGAACTTTGCACTTACCTCTAATCACTGGTTCATCACATCCACCGAACAAATTTACGCCCATGCATCAGGCTTGTGTTTGTTCTACTTGTCACGAACTTTTTTGAGCTAATGCGTTTGAACTTGTTATACTTCATTCGATAGCTGTCGTCTCGGTCAGTCGGTGCAGTGGAAAAGTTTACCAGAATATTTACCGCTTTTTCATGTTCTATCTTTAGTTTGTTTGAAAATTATAAACCATTTGAGTACTATGATTTCGCCGAAATCGGTGGTAGTACACATTGCTGCAGGCGCACTTCCATCTAACAGTTGATCATATGGTCACTTAGCGGGAAATTATCATTACCAAATCTGGATGCTTTGATCCGTTATGCTGGACTACTCATATCCTGATTTAATGTTCTACCACATTGATCTTGGAACTTCAGAGGGGAAATCGATAGGTGGTGTTTGGCCTCCGAACATGACGCCCTGGCAAGGATGGACATAGCTTACGATTTTTATATTTCGAATATCACGTTTTCACCACCGTATGCCCTGTTGCAGGTAATCCGTTTGAGATTGAGTCGTTTTACATATTGGATTGGCATTGTTTGGTCAGCCTCTATTGCCGATGTGGTGTCAGAGAGAATAGCAAAGGCTATATGCCATCTGTGTCATCGTGCGCCATCTGCGACGTCGAAAATATATTAAATCGTTGTTGAGAGAAGAGGTGTATTTTCGATCTATAATTAGGAGGCGTGGCCTGTTCGATTCGAAGGTATCAACGGACTAGGCGTATATGATCATCGTCGCCTCCGCTTATTAACTCATATCGAATGGGATAATCGCGTGAACATCGCGGTTTTGATCCAGTTTTTGCTTGTTTATTCTGACTTTCTTCTAGGATATTCCTCATCACCGTTTCGATTAACAGTGGTGTGAACGACGGTGTCGTCAGGCTGATGACCTGTATTAATAAAGTGGCTCCTCCCCTGATTCTTACAAGAGCTAGACAAAGTAAGCAGTGGTTCTGCTCAGAAGGCCATGGGCGGATGTCTGAAACTGGAATAACTCAAAGGAATACTGATCAGATACATGACAGTCAAGATAACCAATGTGTTCGCATGTTTATGTCAACTTCTGTGCACTTTTACACTCCATGGACATGTTTTATTAGCTTACTATCTGTTGGTGCCAACAGTTCCTTGAACGCCACACGTAGAATCATATTCCTGATTTCCCCTCTGTTCCCTACTCATCTGTTTTTTAACTAAACGATGAAGGATGTCAGAGACGCTCCGTCAATGCAGTTACACGAAGTACTTAAGTCGCATGTGATGTGATCTATTTGCTAACCGACCTGCCTGATGCAGCCTAATTGTCACATTATCTTCCCAGGGTGGTTATGCCATTGTTATGGGACATAACGCTTACTTACTTTTGCATCAGATTACTTATTTCATAGAGCTATCGTCTGTGCAGTTCACTTGATATCTCTTCGTGGCTTCCATTTTCCTAGTATCCGGGTCGCCCAACATGATCCTTCCAGGTGTTAACATGGTTTCCTCCCCACTAACTTTGCCGCAAACTACTCCGGGCACTTGGAGTAACACAAACCTTCCCAGTGGGACAGAACCTTCAGGTATGCAAGGAGGAGCTCCGCGCCCTTCCGCGACATCTTTAGCCGCTATGCTTGAGCCCCACACACGGTCGGGCTTGGCACCACCCCTTCCACCACCGCTGCGTGTTGCCTCCACTAACGTGTTACCCCAACCACCGGTCACTGTTGCACCGTCTTCTGGTAGAGTTGGTTCCATGGCCCAAAAAGTGTCAACCGCAGCAGGTCATCGTCCATCGTTTACCTCCTCCCCAGCAACCAGTTCTATTCCGCAACATGGTTCCCAAGTATTTTATGGTGACGTATCTTCAGGATCGGGGCATTCCCCAAAAGCGAACCTCATACAACAGAAACGAAGCAAACGTAAAGTAGATGCCCCCGAGACCATATCTTCTGGTTCTTCCTCCGATCTATCTAGTGTTGATGAATGAGACACACCGTCACCTATGTACTGCATACTATCCGCCTAGTGTCTATTTCTGCCATTTGTTTAGGACCATAGTGGTCATTTTCTCTGTTCATTCGTTTGTGTGCCAATGATAGTTTCATTTTTCTCCTCATCTATTGTTGTCTTTATGATTCGTTTCTGACGGCCTGGTACATGTACCAGTATTATTTAGTAAGGTTCGTAGTGTTTCTTTTTCGATAAACATCTGTGGATCGTTTGTGCAACAGATGTTTATTCTGATTGCAAATACTGCACAATTACTCTTTCTATTTAACCCATGCTAGTTTCAGTGAAGTGAGTGCAGCCCGGTGTAGCTTGGCTGAGCATTATGTAACCCATTAGGAACGACGTGGACTTATTGTATATAGAAGCTGTGAATTTATTCGTCCTGGTTTGAGCTACCTGCTTGTACCCAGCACGCGCAGAGTGGAATGTCACGTTGTTCCACTTATCATTGTATAACATCTAACTTCACTTTACCGATGCATTTTTGAGTATATCAGAGTGCTCAGTATAAGCGTGACTTTAGAATGTTGAACAAATCTCGAAAATATGCTAAATTAAGTATAACAGACATTGCGATACTACTTACTCTCGCGCGGAGTCTGTCTTAAACAGTCCCGGGCAATATGGAGTTGACCTCGGCTGAGAGTAAATATCGTTATCATCTATCTCGAATATACCGCATACTTTCATTGACGCTAAAAGGATTAGCTCGTCAATCATTCTATTTTTCAAATAATAATTTGTTCGAACGCTGTCAGGCGCCTCGCACTGATGATGACTTTAACATTATAAAGTTCCCCTGCACACGTGTGAATTTCGTGGATCTACCACGTACGGTTTGCGCGTTACTGCCTTTTAGATGTTTGCGCTAGAAGCGATCAGACCGGGTCAAGTACTGTGAACTGATCCGTTGAAGACCACTTTTGCTTCCTGTGATTTGGTTGTGTAGTCCCGTATTGGCCATCGTTTGGATGCGCATTATGCTCCTAATTCCTTTGACCGAGTGCTGATGTGCTAGCCATGGATAGTTGATGACTAACTCCTGTCAGACACTCACTTTCACGTGGAAACTAACATATTCTCAGCTAGTGCTGCAACTAATATTGGAGAGGACTTCGGCAACCGATTTGAGGAGGGGGTAGAGGGCTGGGAATATAACTGGCCGATGTAAACAGGCGCCCACCGCGTACTGGTGTCCGGGTCGACCGTTTTTCACGCTCGATCGGAATTGTGTGGGTCAACTAAGCAGACTTAGGCAGCCTACCGTTTGGCCCACTTTTCCACACGTTTTCATCCGCAGTACGTCAGTGACTGATCATTAACATGAAAATGAGATATCTACGTTTGGAAATCTATAAGCACGAGTTAGAACATGTACTTTCGTCTATTCTTTTGCAGACTGGTGCAACAAATGAAAA
>LOND01010312.1:7136-18864 GCA_014220965.1 Paragonimus kellicotti
TATATATATATATATATATATATATATATATATATATATCCAAAATTAGTCCTCAACAATCTTACTGCTAGATGACCTACGACAAATTGGAGCGATGTGTTAGAAAAAAAATGTTACTTGTTGGTTTATTTTTGGCAGTTATGGGGTTTTTAATAACCGTACTAACATAGCCACACAAATTAAGTGTAAAGGTTTATTGTTTCGATTTTTCAACGCAGTGGCCTCCTTGGTGGCCGTGGATTTCTTCTAGCTGGAATTATTGGAACGCGGGGACTGCGCACGATTTCAGTATAGTAGGGATTAACTCAAGCAACCTGATTAATTCTGAAGCTTGGTCGTGAGAATGAAATGCACTAGGTTTTTTGTTCTTCTGTAATCGTGGTAACATTAAAAGTTCAGAGAGAGGACTAGTACTTTTATAAGACGGATCTGACTGTGAATTTGATCCAGTTAATGAAGTGGGGACAGTGTAAGTCGCACGATGTTTTTTCCATTAAACCGAGTTTTTAACCGCAGTTTCTGTTTCTTTTGATAGTTTCAGTTTTTACCATAGTCTAGCGTTGCTGTCTATTGCGTGGTATTGTGAAACATAACAATTAGTGGTGAACTCTTTTAACACTAAAAGACAGCTCACGTATGATGCGGATCGTTTGCTTAACTACACAGCGTACAGTACAGGTAAACTGAATTTCAATCTGTCCTTCTGTATGCAGATTACACCTCTGTTTTTGGCTTGTTGTGGTGGCCATGTGGACGTTGTCAACGAACTGCTGAAGGCAGGCGCAAAACCAGGCTTCCGAGTGCATATAAACCACCCACTCTATGCCACTTGGAATGCGCTTGACGTTTCTGTGGCCTCCAGAAAACAGTAAGGACTGTAGTGTGGTTCATTTTGCCAAAATTTACTAACAGTTGTTTTCATCATAATTCTATCCAGCATATGCAGATCATACCGTTTACCGAATGGCGTTTCAGAGTACCAAGAGGGGTGGGGGAAAATTTTCCCACTATTTCATCTTACATTATGTGAAGTAAACAAATCAATTTCGCGGTTTTGCAGCATATCGTATTTCGTTGTTGTACGAAGATAAGTTTGATTCGTAACTTGTAACAAAACCAGTGAATCTCGCGGAAATTGTACAAGAAATTTCAGTGAACCCAACCCAACTATAGCATGACAGAACCCTGTAGTCGGTTTTTATTACGAATTACAACCTTTACCTTCATACTATAGTTTAACGTAAACTAAACCGTTTTATAGCCAACGCCGTGGTACTGTGTTATTTCTTATACGCCGAATGTTAAGTTCATTCATTTTTGCCAAGAAGCATTTGTATGTAATGAGATTCAAGTTTAAAAATGTAAATTCTTCGAATTTATTATCTCGAACTTTTAGTTCGATGCAACTGATTTACCAAATAAAGCATAACAAATTATGTCATTACTATACACAGTTTGTGCGCTCAAGCAATTTTGAACAGCAACTTATGGGAATCCGTCTTGCATGGTGTGGCAACCGCTGAACCGGATGAACTAAATACATCGTTACGAAGAATGATTTGTGATGCTCCAGGTGAGTGGTTTTTACTTTGGCTACCCAGAATTTTACAGACTATAGAGTTTCATTAGAAAATTATAGATCAAGCCAATCTTTACAATTAATCTCTTTCATTTTGCTGACCAGCGGATGCGGAATTGGCCTTGTCTCGATGTGTTACAAAGAACACGGCTCCCACAAAATCGGCAGATTTCGAAATTACATTCAACTTTCGACCGTTAGAGAGTAGTACATCACTATTAATGGGTTCCGGGTACGAGGACAACTCTTTTATTGACTTTGATGCATCGGTAGGTACTGTATTGTTATTGTTATTGATTATATATCATTATTACAAAGATATTCACCTCACAAGATGCCGCTTACCAATTTTATTACCCAGAAAGTCTATCCGATTTTTCACATAAAATTTGTATTTCGAAAGTGACCGATGATAACCGATTTTACCATCATTTCGGATTATTTATTACAATTCTAATCAATTTTTCTGTGCAGGTAGCTTTTCTTCTATTCGCTGTTTGTTCACTGTGTAGTCCGATTATTCTTCGTTAACTTAAGTTATGTTTTGATCAGTATATCTAATCGACCTGTTTAAGTACGAAATTTTGGTCATTTGATTCAGCTACTCACGTTTCGGTTCGATTTTTAAAACTAATCTTGGTAATGTTTGTGTGTGCTGTGTGTTTGTGCGTGTGCATGCTCATCCATCACGGTTCGTTGATAGCGGACAGTTGGGCAGTCTAATAGGTGTTCGGTAGCTTCGTTAATACTTTATCTAGAAGTAATGCACTGTAACAATGTATACTGATAAAATGTACACTACATGTTCATGTGATTTGTGTTACGATTCGCCGAAATGCAACTATTCGACTTCTTAACATACCTTTTCAAATTGATAAGAGTGGCCGTTTGTGAGAATGAAGTACATGCATTGGAAATGAGCCCTTTTCAAGCTATTCACAAACCAATTACCAGTGCATCAGCGACACGTCTGAAGCAATATATACAAAGTCCGACCGAATAAGAAAAAACGTAATTTCAGATATTCCAGTTACACTTGTTCTTCACACTTTTTAACAAAGTAGGTTTGTAAGTGGTTGTTTTGGATCGAGAAAATAAAGTACCTCGTTGGAGACGTTCAATAGTGTTTTGATATGTGATGGAGTGTCTGAGTTGCAACTTTCAATGAAACTATTGGGGCTTCGGCTATTTCCGTTGCTTACCTCACGTATGAAGTTTCCTGACCGTCCAGTAACCGTGTCTTGTCTTCAGTTTCTGCAAAATTTTCATGTTACGCACGGTTTAGACGTTACACTATCTCAGTCTTGTAAAGTATTTCAAGATAATGCAAAAAATTCTGGTTCCAAAAATTCGATGGATTTTTTGCAGGATGCGGAACTTGTGAGACTGTTATACTGGAATTAGGCAACTGAACGACTATGCTATGTCATTGGTTAGTTATTGTTGTTAGCATGATGTTGGTTCATGCCATCTCAAAATTCATGTGGCCCTACACAGTTTTACTTCTATGAGTTGATGTGACTCGACAGATTCAGTTAATTGCTGAGAGAGCATCAGTCGGTCGTAGCATTTGCCGAGATGATACATGTCAGCAGAGAACAGCAATTGTTTAGATGTTGTGGACTTAAAAATAATATTCACACTGTTTTTTACTCCGCAGCTGTCTATCGAATAAGCGGAAAAGCGAGTGAGACAGTGTACGTTTTCCGACGAACGTTGAGTGACGCACGTATAACCAACGACGCCAAATATCAAAACCAAGTCAAGTCGCTGGAAACGTGGTACTATTGACATAAACAATATAATCAATTACAAGAAACAAACCTCAATTCGTTTGCGTTCGTGGGATAAGGTACAATGGTTGGCCGCAATAGGCCGTCAAGGGTCCAACAGGCACGACAAGCACAAGCACAGGCGACCGACAGGCAATGACGAACCGACGAAATGCGATCGGATCGGTCTAATGTGTGACTAAATAGCCGGCCATCGGACAGACCGATTAGCCGACGACAGTTTCACGGCGGCCCATAAGAAGGCCGTATTCACAGGGGTGGGAGACTGACAGACAACAATGGGTGTGTGGGCAGGTGAGTGAGGTTCAATGACCGAGGGAGGCAAGAGGGAGAAATTAGTACTTTTAGACGCGGGTTGTGAGAATAACAATAACAGGCGTCATCAATGCAGAAAGAAGACATATGTTGCGATATGTAAACATTTCGTTTACTCTCATCAGTCGCAAACGTAAAACATGCGAGTTATATATGACACACAAATAGAGATAGACAGGTATTGGTTAGTCTCTACACACAGTCACACCACGTGTTACGTCATCACCACCAAGGCAAGCCTATGGGTTGTTTCAACCACTTTTGTGCACATAGCACCGGCTGGTGAGTTCTAATCAGCATGGCTTCACTAAAGGCCAGTAGCTTCGGGTTCTGTTGATGTAACAATATTTGAATATTTAACTGGGTTCGCAATCTGGTGACCTGTTATCATGAGGTGTCTGGCAATCGATGATGCGGGGCTTCGAGTGACGGATTCATCCGGTTTCAGATTGTGTCATGAGTTGTTTTAACCATTTCGGGACGTGTTCTGCTACTCGCTTATCAGCACTTATTCGTCAGCAGTGTTGCCGGAAACAGGAACACTGATCAAGCATGAAAGAAATATGAGAGGAATGCGACACTTGATATCTTTAAAGCCGGATAAAGGTTCTGGTGTTGTCGTCATGAGCAAGGACGATTATATGATGAAAATGAGCACCATTTTGGATGTTATAGTACCAACGGAAGTTTTAAGAAAATATAAGAGCGAACAGAAAGATAGGCTTACTGCTTGCTGGAAAAGCAAATAGCAAGGCAACTTCAGATACTGCTGATGCACGGCCATATATCTGAAAATCAATATAGGCATATGAAGCCAAGCGGCACAGAAACACCACGAATGAGAGGTGCACCAAAAATACACAAGAATGGAACGCCCCTTGCGACCAATTTGTGTATGAACAATTCAGCATATCATAAAGTTGCTCGATGGCTGGTTGGAATTTTGGACCCCGTTCGCAAAGTGTTATCCCCCCATTGCCTAAAGGATTCTTTTGAACTAGTAGAGACATTAGAACGCGTGACGGTGAGTTCACAAACTATGTATCGTATTGAGTGTTGTATTCCCATTTTCGAACGTTTCTCCTTCCCCTAAGAACAGTGAGTTTTATGTGATCTCACTTTCACGTCCAAACACTATTGAACTAGTGCCTATCCACACTTGATATTACTCTTAATGGATTCTCATTTATTGTGTACAGAAAAAATGTTAGGTTCAATGTTTGCAGGGGCTGTTACTTTATAAACAAGTAGACGGAGTGGCTATGGGTAGTCCGTTAGGCCCAACATTAGCCGACGTCTTCTTGGGAATGATTGAACGGCAAGTCTCAGATAATATTGCCGAAACCTTATTGTACAAACGATATGTTGATGATATTTTGATTTTTACGGATACCGACCATTTTGATTTGTTTTTTAATCTTCTTAACTCTATTCATCCGAACTTATCCTTGTCTCATGAAAGTGAATCAAACGGCAGTTTAGCTTTCTTAGATGTACTCATCACTAGGCGTGAGGATGGGACATTACAGCGATCGGTCCATCGCAAAGCAACATGGGGCGGACAATATCTTCAGTTCTCCAGCTTTGCCCCGATAGCATACAAGAGGGGTTTGGTGAAAACCCTATTTCATAGGGCTAGACGTATTTGCACCCCTGATAAGCTGCAGATGGAACAAGAAATGCTGAGAAAAACGTTGATGGCAAACGGATATCCTGAAAAGTTCATCGACATTCACAGCATGATAAACAAGGGCAAGAGCCAGTACAAACAGCTCAAAAGAAAGATATATTCTATTTCTGCAATTCAAAGGCGACCATCTGGCAAACGACATCAAGCACAAATTGAATTCTGCCCTATCCCGTACGTATCCAGCTGCCCAATTACGCCTGGTTCAAACCACCAAAGGACCCGTTCTACACAATCGCGAACGCAGTTTGTCTGACCATTCTGTCTCTCACGTTGTTTACCAGTTCACTTGCAGTTGCGGTGACGTTTACATAGGCAGAACAGACCGACAGTTATCTCAGCGAGTAGCAGAACACGTCCCGAAATGGTTAAAACAACTCATGACACAATCTGAAACCGGTGAATCCGTCACTCGAAGCCCCGCATCATCGATTGCCAGACACCTCATGATAACAGGTCACCAGGTTGACCCAGTTAAATCATTCAAAATATTGTTACATCAACAGAACCCGAAGCTACTGGCCTTTAGCGAAGCCATGTTGATCAGAACTCACCAGCCGGTGCTATGTGCACAAAAGTGGTTGAAACAACCCATAGGCTTGCCTTGGTGGTGATGACGTGTGTGTGACTGTGTGCGTGTCCATACCCTGTCTATCTCTATTTGTGTGTCATATATAACTCGCATGTTTTACGTTTGCGACTGATGAGAGTAAACGAAATGTTAATATCGCAACATATGTCTTCTTTCTGCATTGATGAAGTTATTAAAGGGAACCCAATGTTTCAAGTAACAGGCATCTATTTAGATGGGGTCACGGGACAGAGTGCGACAGGGTCAACCGAAGGGAATTTTGACCTCCAAAAAATGTCCTACACAGAAAACCACCGAGAGTTTGACGATTGATCGATAGGTCTGAATAGGTTAGGCGACTGCGTCTGAACGTTAGCAGAACATGACACACATACTTGAGTATGTTACTCTGCAAAGATACGGGCACAGGTTCCAAGAAAACGGACGACGTGGGTCACTAGTAGAGTTATAAGAGGGGAGAACTAGATTTCGTCATCGACGATTCATACCTCGACTGTGATTCGTTAAATAACGCATCATATTAGGCGTTTAATTTCAAATAAAGTATATCCCAATGATTACTGTAGAACACGGAAGTAACATTTCATTATCTGCCTGTTTCTTAATTTAAACTCTAAATTTGAAGTCGTTCACCTTATCGATTTCGAATGCTAACACCATATTTCATTGAATTAGCTCTGTGTGATCGTTCACTTTTTACCTCCACTCACAAGTCGAGCATATCACTCCAATCTGGTCATCAGATTTGATCTGACCATAATGGAAGAAACATGCGGAGATCATTTCCACGTAAGCAGTTAACATTCTTCTCAATACTGAGAAACCAGGAACATGCTGGAACTAACGGTTCGGAGCAAACCATCTCTTACAACGTTTATTATGTTACTAACCACTAGCTAGTAGTATTAATATTAATTTACAGAAATCCAAATATGATCAGTCAAAGTTACGGTAGACTGGCACTGAACAACATCGAAGCTGCCATTGGGCTAAGTTTAATAACGAAATGGTCACAAGCTTAACGATCTCCTAAGTTGTACATGACTAACTTAGTAGAAAATCAAGCGACTTTCATCTCTGATCGCAAATTTGGCATTCGGACTGAAATTTTCACTAGATCCTTCCCAAAATTAGTCCGAAACTCAGGCTCCTCTCTTGCTATAGTTGCACATTAATGCAAGTTGAATTTGCATATTCGGTTGATGTACTCATGGGTGAGATAGGTGCGCGAGTAATTCAGGGGAGTAGGTTTCCTCTACCTGCCTTCTCATTTTGGATTGAAGTATGGTTGTTCCAGGTTTGTGCAAGCTACCATACGCGTCTTCCTATCTGAATTTCAATGCGTCACTCAAAAGAACTGATAGAAAGGACATGGAGTGCGAACGATCTAATTGATTATCCGGCCAATTTGAAACAAACTACGGTATTACTGAAATAAAATCTCAAAGTCAGATACGACGTGAACTGCCTTTAATTGGATGGACAGCTAGTCGGTAATCAACAGAACAATGAGACACTGACAGTAACTTGGCTTCGATGCATATTACCTCAGTGAGGGTAAGGATACCTGGAGTTGGTGTGTATTTCCGTAAAAGTCATATTCTTGTAATAATTGGGATACGAGGTTTCCAACATCTCATGAAACTAAATGAAAACCGTATCATCCTACGTGAGTAATTAAGAAAAAATTTCGAAAAGTTACTGTGTAATTACTGCCTGCAGCATACAAACCTGCGATGTATTTCTAAATGGTGGAAGTAGCACAGGTGAATTCACGAGCCGTAATCTGACTCGTCTAGTAGTGAAGAAAAAACTTGATGTACATCATTGCCCTCTATGCCATCTTAATTCTGGATCTTAAAACGATGTCGGATCGGTTTCCTCTTGAGTTGCTCTTCCCTTCACGGTTTCTAGAGTTATTGGATGTTATACGTTTTTATTGTCATTTGCTTCGTAACTGCAGTTTAGTAGATTGTTTCATCCGGATTTTTGTCACGTTCCCAATGTTCCTACAGGACGCCGATACACGATCATTGAGCAAGAAGACACACTAGTAGCCGGGAAACAGATAACCTTTCGTTGACCTTAATTACAGACAAGTTACAGCTAGATTCCGATGTGTACAGACCAAACAGATTGTTGAAAGTCGTTGTTTAATATTCCTCTGATGTGTCACCAGTAGACTACTGTCCTTTTATTAACCCTCATCCAGTTTTGAGATTTGCACACAAAAGTAATAGTACTTTTTGAAGGACGAGAAGTCGCTTGTCACAGACTTTGTTGTAAACAGAGATTAGGATAAGTTAGTTGTTGCCTAAAAATGATTCAAAAACTGACCAATAGTTTGACGATTTGATGTAGTAGGCTTTCAAAGACAAAATTAGTTAACGTGTGAACTGCAAACATCATTGACCAATACGGAATGCGTACATATGACGTGGTGGCCCGAGTTTACCACAGTCAATCGTGTATCTTTTTTTAATAAAGGAGTGCTAACCAACCTTTCACTATTGGTCCCAGTCAGTTAGATACGAAAAAAGCCGCACTGTGCAGCTGACCGATGTAACAGCAGGATTAGCAAGATGGTGGTTAGTCATCACTTTGTCTACGCTGAAACTAATAGAGTTGTTTGAAGAGTTATGTTTAGATGTTAATCACAATGTGTTATTATTAGCTGTGTACAGTTTGGCATGTTTGTTAATTTGAAAATGAACCAGTTTTCAGAAATCCGCACTTTGACTGGACTTGAGCTAACAACGGAATAGGAATATCGAAACATGGCGAGCTCTCCACTAGCCGAAATATAACGTCACACAAGATCCCAGAAATTCTTCATTTGAACTCAGTTATCCACGCATTGTTCCACCCTCTATGTAGTTTACCAAGTGATCTGGGAGATCAGTTATTCCAACATGACTGTAGGCTGAAATTCAGAGGCTCTTCAGGTGGCTTTGTAGCTCAGTTTGTGGAACACATGCCGCTCTTGAGGACGAATTTTCTATCGCTGGTTCAAACGCAGTTCGGATCTTTGAATAGATAAGTGTTAGTTATTAACATAGTTCTAGTGTATGTTACATTCAACAAAAACCATTGATGTGTTATTCTATTCGACAAGCGCGAGAATTTCCCCGTCACATTCGTCTAAATACCTTACTACGCTTGAGCATTTTTTACTATCAGTCAGTTTAGAATCACCCGCCAAAATATATTGCCGTGATAAAGCCGTTTGATATTTTTCCACTTTTTTGTGAAGGGCACTTTCATGGAGTCTTTGGTCGAATCAACCAGGAAAGGGAAAACCAGAAACGCAGACCTTCATCCTGTGTTACTGATGGTGAGTTGATCTGCCCTGTGGGTAGATGTGCATGGTCTTTTACCATGTCTCGAAATTTGGCTAAGCACATGACCAACCAAAATTTGTTTTATTCTATGCAGCTGAAACGAGGCCGTGAGTCACTGCTCAATCATCCGTTGGTCACTGCTTTGATATCGCTGAAATGGGCTCGGTTCTTCTTTATCTACTACGCTTATCTGTTGATGTACGCACTGTTTCTGGCCTTGTTCACATCGTTCATGCTGCAGACCAAAGCGCCCTACATGATGTGAGTGGCTCGTTTGAAACAGTATCAGTATCGCTTTCAAAGTTGTAAACACATAAAGAATATCTGCTGGTTTATATTTTTGATTTTAAACCGTAAAACTAGTAGTATATCTGTGACTATCTTTGTATCTTACGTTAGCGCAAGAAAATGACCGAGTAATTAGTAACTATATATATATGCATACTACTCATAAGCAGAACGGATGTTCAACCATACTATTTCTTAGCCACTCTGCGGGGTCTCCAATTTACGACAGCCGCACTGAGCAACACTTGATAATATAGACACTCTGTCTGTAAACAGAGAACACGAAGAATCCAGTGTTGACTGGTGCGTTTTCTTTGTCATGGTCGTCGGTTGCGAAATTAGGAACTGTTTGACTGGACATCCAGACTTGCATGTTCAGACAACCGCCCCAACTGGCAGAGACAGCGGCGGTAGAACACTGGGCTTAAGTGCGCCCTCCATGCGATTGGAACGGATCTCTGAACTGTAGAAAAAGGTGGAGCATAAAGCCGATTGTCGATCACTCCATTGAAAACAGGTCAGACATCTCTGCAATGACCTCTCTACTTTAAACGTAGGTTTTCTTCCATGCCTGTCAGGGAATTTTAATAATGAACTACGTGGGGAACTAGTAGAGTTCTTGAGAATTAATACAACTATCACTTAAATACGAATGGCCGTATCAACCGGGAACAGCTGTGCAAAAGACCACAATTCAGATTCCCCGCAACTTGCACCTAATATGTAGAGACACCAGGCCAGATTACATAAAAATTGTATAGGTCATGTTGACTGAAGTGTATCAGTTCGATGAAAACGGACATTTTTTTATTTTACAACTGCAGTTTTTATGTCCAACGGCCAGGTGACTCTTGTTAAACTGTTTACAGGATTTCAGAACTAGATGTCTTTATTTCGATATCTGAGGATACAGTCATTCTGTAGGACTAGATTATGACAAGTGTAACCATTTTCCTAAACCATAGACGAACTAGGGATTCATGTGCTTCACACCGATTGCTTAGAATTAAGAACTGTTCTAGCAGATAACCATTAGGTTCAGTCAAGCTTTAGTTTCTACAATAAGAACTGTCGTGTTTTAAATTCATCCAAATTCTTTCCTATTTTATCCTGTCTGCACTGACTCAGGTCAGTGGTAATGAAGAGTCACTGTCAATCACGGTCTCAAAGCAAGCTTGTCTCAGCTACTATTTTCTTGAGATGAATGTGGTTGGACTCAGCCACACGAGAGATGATAGACGGCATGATTATGATGTGTGTAGATAGATTGAGTAACACCACTGGTAGCGACTATAGCATTCAGATGGATATTTTGGTTGGTCTATTTGAAATCACGCATACGGTCCAAGCTGTTCTCGTATAAGCCTTACAACCAATGAATCTGCTTACTAGAGTGGGCACTGAACACCAGGTTACCTTCGTATAAGGCAACAATGTTGGGCTAGTGCGTTAAGGATCCCACATTTGCGCGGCTGGATTATCACATCTAAGCATTTCGTCATATTTGCTAATGATCTGTGGTCACTTTACCCAATAACTCGCACAGAAGAAAGTAACAGTTATTCTCTGACTACTGCATCACTTCATCACCAGTCAGGCTCAACTCACAAAGTTGTTCAAGTCCGTGGAGTGTTTTACTGAATAGTGATGTACAGTCAGCGTTTGATTGAAATAACTTGACCACTTTTCACACCTGTTCGTGACAGCTCAGTTCAACTAGATGTTACAACCGGCATAATAGGGAAGAGACAGTAATCCCAACTTTCGCTCCTGTTAGGGATCCCCAACAGGGCATAAGTACTACCCGATTATTATCTGAACTCCAACACATGCTCTCATGAGACAACCTTGCTGACCATACACCGTTGTCCTTATGATAAGCGCGATTGCGTTATCAGCCGAAAGTTCTCGGCATAATTAGCGTAAGGAAAAACGCAAATATGCAAACATCATACTTAATACAATGTATCCTCCCGCCCCTTCTAGTAGGAGACTCATCAACACGCGACTTTTGTTGACACAAAGGTGATCATGTATCACTCCTTAAGAAGGAGTTGACTATTAAAGACACAAATTTCTCGAGCGCTGTCTCAAGAATAGAAAAAATTAAGATGGCTACCACTCACTTGCGCG